>JAADXF010000004.1:0-140337 GCA_023337575.1 Pythium chondricola
AAGGGCAAGTACATCAGCTATTAGCAACATTGTAGGAGGCAGGGAAGTGCATTGAATACCACGTCAACTTCTCGTGAAGAATATGCCCACATCAACGACATTATACCGTGTTTTGACATTTTTGACTTTTCTCACGAACCACCTCAGGTTTTGGCATTCTGAGCACTGCAATCAACTCCTTTTGAAACGAGCATTCCGACACAGTTTTCCGTTTCCAATTTGGCCAAAAAAAACGAAGTTCCAAAGTCGAAACCTGATTTCTCTATTTCATTGGCGCGGACTGGGTTATATATGGCATATATGCCAGTACACCCGGTTCTCCTCCTGACCCTCTCGATTTTGATGGGCGAATCAGTGTGTACTGATTTTGTGTCCTCCTCAACATTGAGGTTGTAGCTTCAACCTGAAATTCATAGCCAATCAAAATCGCGTTCTTACTGATTTTGGGCGACTTATTACGGACTATGGAATGATGCGCATGCGTCACAGCTCCTCAATCACAAACTCTTCAGCAAATGGCATGTCAAGCCGTTTGGTGCGGCGCGAGCGTCACATGGCACCAGACGACGCCAGCGACGGCGCGTCAGCGACAAGTTGCCGAAGCCGTGACACACTCGACGCGCGTGCAGCTCATCGTATCGTCGGATAGGATCTTCAGACTCGTCGCTTCGATTTTTGCGAACGCCTGCAGCCTGCACAGCGACGTGCTCGCCCCGCGAAAATCCAGTAACTCACCCAAGAGCAAACAACAACGGAAACCATACGATAGGCGGCACATTCACAAACGATAGCACTCGCTTGCATCCACTGCGAATGGCGACGTCGTGCAAGACCGCGATGCCGCTGCCGGCGATGAAGACATTCGCCACGCGCGCGCTGTTCCCAAAAGTGATGGAGTTCAAAGTGATCTGCCGCGAAAGTGAGAAGCACGAGTTCATGCCCGTCGTGTATTTGATCGAGCGCTCCGCTGCTTGGAAGCTTCGTGTTCCACGCGTGGTCGAAGAGCAGCTCGTGCAGGATTACATTGCCCCGCTAGTGCCACTGGACAATCAACAGCGTGACCAGGACGCGACAGGCACGACAGGTTTCTCGGCCGACGAGCTCGGTGTCATCGGCACCGAGTTACAGAAAAGAACAGTGCTGCTGAAGCTAGGGTCCACTCGCGAACTCAGCTACAAGATGGGCGTGCTACTCAGTTACGCTGCCGTGCCTACGCTCCAGAAATCGCAGGTTTTCCAGGTTGTGCGCAAGCTATTGCTCACACTCGGTGACGCGACCCACAAGCGTGCACTCCTGGTGCCCGTGAGCATGCACTTCTGCACCGACGGCGATCTGTTCAACAGTCGCCGGTACGCTGGGATCCGCTATGGATCTCCCGTGCTAGTCGACAAGCGGGACGTCGAGATCTTCCAGGAGGACCCACTCGAGTTTGTTCACCACGTCACAGCCAAGCTGAGCGCGTCGCTCAAGATGCCGCCGCCACAGACCGCTGCTCAAATGGAACTGCTGCGGCTCTCGCGGAGCCTGCATGTGTACTGTGCCAAAGTCTACCGTGATGACTGTTTCTCACGGCGCCAGATCGCCTCCATGAACGAAGAGATCCTCCAGATCCACTTTCGCACACGCAACCACCCGGACATGCTCGCTCTCAAGGCCACGATGCAAGAGTACTTCAAGAACCTTCGGCGGTGGCGGCTACGAGACGAAGACATCAACACAGCAGCCGTCGCCGCTGCATCGCCAAGGACTCCACGACAGGTTGCGAGCGTCGTCACGGCTATCTTCAAGAAGCTCGTGGTGACGCCGTGGAATCTTCTGCTCTCAGGACTCGGCGATGTTATCTACTTGAAGAAAGACCGTACCCTCGTCCAGGCAAAGGTGGCTGCCGTCGGTGTGGTCAAGTACATCCTCGCTCTGCTGCTCAGCCTAGTGGCACTGCATGCTGCACGCATCACAGGTCACCACTGGCTCGTTGTCGGGTTTGTGCTGGCAGTGCTAGTCACACATTCGCTCGCCGCATCCGCAGGCGGTGATGACGTCGCTGCACACTGGAAGAAGCCCCAGTTCCACTTGATGGACGCTGCTGAGCTGCGAGAGCTCAAGGAAATGCGAGCAGTGCTTGCACGCCGCATCCACGCGATCGTGGCTCAGTACGTGAGTGCCGACCTGCCGCCGCCCGTGCTGCAATCACCTTCTACCAGTCGCACCCTGACGTCGCCTCGCGACGACCACAGCTTTGAGGACCGTGACGACCCGACGTACTCGCTCAACCTCCACCACAAGATATTTATTAACGCGCCTCGGTCCTTTCCCCTTGACTTCGCCGCCAATGCTGAAGAGAATGGTACAGCACGTCGTGCGGTGTACGCCCCGAAAATGCTTCGCGACGAAGTGTGGCGCAATATTTATGGCTCACTCGCGCCTCCGCAGTTACAGTTCAGTGCACTGCTCGCTGATAACAAGGGCGACTCGCTGCCGATGGATCGACTACTAAGCACGCCATTCTTCAATGCTGTGCTCACAGCCTACATGCTTCATCACAAGAGCAGTTCACGCAGTGGGAGCGACCTGAGCGCAACTGACGTCGACTCGTCCTCGCTGGACGACATGATCGCGGCCAGCGAGCCACCGACGTCCAAGCTGACGCACCGAGAGAGCCTCGGTCCGTACGCATCTGTTCGAGCCATCGTCGAAACCGCCCTGGAACTTGCCCAAGAAGAAGAGGAACTGAGCTCGTAGTTGTGGAAAATACTTCGAAGTAATAGAATAGTTCTGCAATTATATTATTGATTGTCAATCAAATGGGATCGTTGGAGTCTCAACGGGTGCCGTAGGACCTGGACGACTGCGCTACCAGAGGCTGCCGCCCTGGTGTCGCGATCGTCTCAGGATTGGACGAGGATAGAAGGCTGTCGATCGCGTCACCTCGTCGAGCGTGGCCTTGCTTCGGGGACGGAGCTTTGACGTTGCCAAAGATATCGAGTTTCTCTCGGAATTGGGCCTCCTCCGTCTCGAACACCTTCTTGCGATTGAACGTGTCGCGGTTGAGCTGCCCTTCGTAGCTGCTAGAGAACCCTGCTGTCTGCTGAAATGTGCCAGACCCACAGATAAAGCCTTCGTCTGCTGACACAGGCTCCACGGACTTGCGTTGTCTGGGCGAAGTGAATGCCGCCGCGGCTGGTGGAGGGTTCTGGCGAGCGTGCTGTGCAAGCTGGAAGGTTCGGATCTTCTTCTGCATGAGGTCACTGACACGGTCCGCCATATTCAAGTCACTCACGCACTCCTGGATCAACGAAACCTTGGAGTTCTGCAGGCACCACATCCAATGAGTGTGGATAGGTGGACCTGGGACGGTAGGATGTGGGTCCTGGCCGAACCTACCAGAGCGTACAGTTCTCGCTGTAGCTTGTCGTTCTGTGCCTTGAGCTCCTCGATCACGAGACGACTGTCCAGTGCCTACGATAAACCTGTGAGATGGATCGGAGTGATGCTGGACTGCTACGACCTGACCTCTCGCATCCACTGATTCGCATGTGGGTCATACTTCTTCACGTCTGCCGGCACGTCGTTTTGCCGGGCAGAGTACATTGTGTCAACGACGAGGATGAGAAACAACACCAGCCACGCGCACGTGCGGATGTGTGCACAGATGCAGATGCGCAGGAGGTGGATACAAGAGCCGCTATCAATAGCGATCGCACAGGGTACACAAGGGTTACAGTCCGTAACTCAAACGTGTGCCATTTCAAGCGCGACAACGACCCTGGAACTTCCAGTCTACTGTACCTTGCTGGCACATTCAAGCCGTTGGTAAACCACAGCACTGTCTGGAGCATATTAGGCGGTTTAGAGCTTGACCCACTTCTCCTCACGCTGCACGGCGCGGTCGAGCACGATCGTCTGGCCGTACGGGTTGTAGCGGGCGTGGAACGGCTTCTTGAGGTCTTCGCAGAACTCGCGCATGCGCTCACGAGCGTCCACCTGATCAATCACTCCGTATGAGCACCCATTCTTCTACGTACACGCAACCACGATCAGTGAATGGCTACGTACCAGGCTGTCCGCGACGTAGTAGATGGGCTGGTACGTCGTGATCGGATAGTCCTGCTTGCACGCCTCAAACGGGTCCCATTTTCGGTACTCTGGGAAGTGGTCCTCACCGCCGGCAGGGCGTTCGTTGGAGCAGGCGTACTCCATTTCACCGAAGCTCGAGAGCAGGCCGGCGCCGTACGCCTTGTACTCGCCCTTTTGCTTGGTGAGACCGAACTCAACCGAGAACCAATAGCACTGTCGGTGGACACACAAGACCGACATCAGCCAACGAGACACAGCACCACCACTTGAAAAGCAGAGTACGCACCGTCGCCAGTCGCTTGATCTCTTCGTCCGAAGCACCGAGAGATGCGAGGCCGATCTCGTGCGAAAAGTCGGCAAAGTCTGGGTCCGCAAACATGGGCGCGTGGCCCATCAGTTCGTGACAGATATCTGGCTCCGGTGTGTACAGCGGCATCGAGTGGTGGCGAATGTACTGCACGATACCAAGCCACCGTCAGTATCATAGCATCACTACAGTACAGCAGCTTCATGTACCTGCGTGGAGAAGAAGACGCGGAAGGCAAGGCCGTTCAAGAAGTCACGCGACGAGAGCAGGCCACCCACCGGTCGCAGCGTGAAGCCGGTGCACTCCTTGAGGAAGTTGGAGATGTCCTGCTGCTGTGGGATGTTGTTCTCAGCGTAGCCGCAGTTGCTCTCGAGCAGTGGTAGGATGTAGTTGAACTCGTCGCACGCGTACTTCTTCCAGAACGTCTTCATGCGCTTGTAGACTGTACCCCACGTCTTGATTTCGTCGTCCGTGTACTCGATGCGAGGGATCTGGTCGCCCTGGCGGTACGCATCGGCCATCTTGGCGAACGTGTCGCGGCGCGAGCGGTACACTTGGTCCTGCATCGTCATGCCAAGGCTAGTTAGATGACGTGGGCTAAGTGACTGACTGCAGGCGATAGGAACGACGTACGTTGAAGCCAGGGTGGTCCGACTCGAGGTCCGAGCCAGCGTCAAGCACCTGGGACACGGAGCGGTCTAGCTCCTTAATCTTGCGCGGGAACCACGGCACTAGCATGCACATGATAGCAATCAGTGACTGCTAGATACCACGGTTGAAGGCCGATCGTACCTTTCTTGTCGTGGAGAATCATGACGTCGAGCGTGTTGCGCTTGAGGTCGTCCAGCAGCACATCGACCTTGGGATCCCCGCGCTTGCCATCAAAATCGACGTAAAAGTTGTAGTTCTGGTTATACCCCTTGGCCGGGCGCGACTCAATACGCGTCATGTTGACGTCGTGCTTCCAGAAGAACTTCAAGATATCCTGCAGCGAGCCTGGAAGCGGAATGAGCCCAACAGTTCATCAGTCGCAGTTCACTGATAAACAATGGGACCGCATACAGTACAGTACCAGGTCCATCCTCCACCTCGAGCAGCAACGAGGTCTTCAAGTCTTCGGCAGCGCTAGGCACGTAGAATCGCTTGGCGCCGGCCGCAGTCGCGGTCGCGAACCCGCGTTGTGGAGCCTGCCAATGCACAAGGAATTGTGAGCCTTCAAGCCCACGTAAAGGAGCCAAATGATTGCGCTTCGTACCGCGGCATTAGCGGCGGCACGCAGTGCGTTCGTTCGTTGCATCAACTGGCGCAACATGGCTCAAGAGATCGCCACTCGTTCCCGACGTCTGCGTGGTGCGGTCGGAGCACGAATGATGTCGACGACTGGAGCTGTTCGTTTACCGGCTTGAACTTGGCAAACGAAGCGTTATGATTGGCTGAAAATAGTCAAACCCACATGATGCGTGGCACTGGCACATTGACTTGCTCACAACTTGTGAGTCACAAGCGAGACACACCGAGTGGCGATGATTAGACGGCAGTTTCGTGGGTGGGTCTGGATTGTATGGTGTGGACCAGACCCACCCACCTGCCAGTACCAAATGAACACCTCTGTATTTGCATGCGTGATCTTTTGCATCAAAGATCAGAGGGATTGAAGTCGAAAGCCCCCTGTGTGCCCTATCGAGAGAAAACGGTGGAAGCCGCAGTGCCGTGAATCGCGAGATCATTTCCCTCCCCTCGCCATCAACTACCCCTTCGACCACCATGAAGCTCACTGTCAAGACCCTCCAAGGCGTCGCGTTCCCGCTCGAGACCGATCCGTCGGAAACCGTACGTGACGGTAGACGAAACGCGAAGAAAAAAAGTGTACCCTGTTTCTAGAGTGTTCGAGGCTTACCACAATGGGTTGACTAGGTCGCGCAAGTGAAGGCAAAGATCCAAGAGGCTCAAAACTTTCCTGTCGACCAACAGAAGCTGATCCACGCCGGCAAGGTACTCAAGGACGAGAGCGCGCTTGCCGAGTACGGCGTCAAGGAGAATGACTTCCTGGTCGTCATGGTCACGAAGGTATGTATTTCACATGGTGCTGGCCAGCAACCCATCCAACAATTTTAACGATATTTGCATCATAACGCAGCCAAAGGCCACGAAGCCTGCTGCCGCTGCTGCGCCTGCGCCAGCCCCTGCCGTTGCTGCCCCTCCAGCACCAGCGCCTGATGTCGCTGCCCCTCCTGCGCCGAGCACGTCGGCGGCGTCGAGTAGCAGCGCGTCCACTCCTGCCGCGGTTTCCACGCCGTCGGCGGCTCCTGCCTCGACTGCGACCGCGACCGCGTCTGCCGCTCCAGCCGTTCAGCCTGGTGGCGTCGCTGTGGTGAGTGCATTACACGCGGTTGTCTAATAGGCTTAGCCAGTGATTAAACGTGGATTCATTGGTGGGCGAACAGGGCGAGCAAGTCTCCGCGACCGTGCAGCAGCTCTGTGATATGGGCTTCCCAGAAGACCAAGTGCGCGCGGCGCTGGCTGCTGCATTCAACGACGCAGACCGCGCGGTCGAGTACCTGATGAACGGCATCCCAGAGCGTGCTGTGAACCCTCCAGCGGCGGCCGAGACTGCCTCGGCACCTGCTGGTGGCTTGACTTCGCTGGAGGCTCTCCGTCAGCACCCTCAGTTCGACAGCCTGCGTCAGCTTGTCCAGGCGAACCCAGCCGCACTTCCTGCTGTGCTTCAGCAGATCGGAAGCCAGAGCCCAGAACTCCTCCGTCTCATTCACTCGAACCAAGCCGAGTTTGTTCGTATGCTGAACGAGCCCATCGGCACAGGATCTGCTCCTGCTGCTGCTCCTCCTCCTGGCGCGATGCCCTCGGACCTTGGCGGAATGCAGGGCATGCCATCGCCTCAGCAGATCCAGCAACTCTTGGATTCGCTGACCCCAGAGCAGCAGGTGCAGATGGCTGCTCAGATGGGCATGACACCAGAGCAGCTTCGTGGTCTGTCTCAAATGCTCAGCAACTTGCCGCCAGAGGCGATGGAGCAGATGATGGCCTCGATGGGCGGTGCACCCGGCGGAGCCCCAGGTGGCGGCCACCGCATCACGCTCACAGAAGAGGAGGCTGCTGCCGTAGATCGTCTGTGTTCGATGGGTTTCGACCGCTCAGAGGTGATCCAGGCATACCTGGCGTGTGACAAGAACGAGACACTGGCGGCGAACTTCTTGATGGACAGCATGAACGACTTTGGCGGCGGTGATGACAACGATGATATTTACGGTTAAGCATCGAGAAGAAGCACTCGAGTCAGTGCGCTGTCGTTTTGAATAGGAAAGCATTTGATTCGCTTGCGTGTGGATCCTTCCGAGGCTCTCTATTTGGTTCCCTTCAGTAGGCTTGGGCGACAGCTATTTTTGTTGGCCAACATGATCAGGGGCGTCTGATTTTAGCTGATGTCGACGTTGCCCCATCATCATCAGACAGCAAGCCAGCAACCCTGCTGACGTCGAGAGCATCGGCTACGAGCAAGTGATCCTAGCGGCGAGAGGCTCGACCGACAGCGATGGGAGAAGAGGTCGAGAAACACATCTTGCGCAAGTATGAGCTGCTGCAGAAGCTCGGCAAAGGAGTGCGTCGCGTGGTGGCTGTCCACGAGTGTTTCTACGTTGCTAATTACTTGGGTGTTTACAACTTAGGCCTACGGCATCGTGTGGAAGGCGATCGACAAGAACACGCGCCAAGTCGTCGCGCTCAAGAAATGCTTCGATGCGTTTCGCAACGCCACAGACGCCCAGCGTACCTTTCGTGAGGTGATGTATCTCCAAGAGCTCAATGGCCACGGCAACATCATTCGCCTATTGAACGTCGTCAAGGCGGACAATGATCGCGACATCTATTTGGTATTCGACTTCATGGGTAAGTGCTAGCCATACACCAGGATCCTCCTACTCACCGATGAGGATCCTACTCACTCTGTCGTTGATCGGACAGAGACGGACTTGCATGCCGTCATACGAGCCAACATCCTGGAAGAGATACACAAAAAGTATATCATCTACCAGCTACTCAAGTCGCTCAAGTACATGCACACAGCCGACTTGATCCACCGCGACATCAAGCCGAGCAACCTGTTGCTCAACTCGGACTGCCACACCAAGCTGTGCGACTTTGGATTGTGCCGATCGGTGGCGGAGACCAGCGGACCAAACCCGGTGCTGACTGATTATGTCGCCACGCGGTGGTATCGCGCGCCTGAGATCTTGCTGGGCTCGACCAAGTACACCAAGGCAGTCGATATGTGGGCGGTTGGGTGTATCGTCGCGGAGATGGCCACGGGGCGTCCAGCTTTTCCAGGCACGTCGACAATGAATCAGTTGGAGCGAATTCTGGATGTTACAGGACCTCCGACACCCGACGACATTGAAAGCATCAAGTCGCCATTTGCAAACACGATGCTGGAGAGCTTGCCGACCCCCAAGCTGCGGCCACTGGAGGAGCTTTTCCCCAAGGCGACACCGGAGGCGATCGATCTGATGCGCCAATGCTTCTATGTACGTGCCCTGACGCTGCAATGAGCACTCTTCGCTTGGCTTGACTGACTTGTTATTCATCAGTTTGATCCAAGCAAACGTATCTCGTCGCTGGATGCACTGAAGCATCCGTACGTCGCTCAGTTCCACAACGAGAAGGATGAGCCTAGTGCCCCTGGGGCCCTCCAGATCGTCGTCGACGACAACACCAAGTACTCGGCGGCGGATTATCGAGACCGACTGTACCGAGAAATCATCAAGAAGAAGAAGGAGGTGCGTCGGCGAACGCAAGGCGCCCAAGAGCCCGGCTCACCGACCCCGGCCCAGTGAATCATTCCGACATCACTTCAACTTGATCAGCACAGCAACTACAGTACAGTAGCGATTAAATACGAAGCCAAAATCTGTTGATTATATCTGATAATATCAGACACAGACATCTGATTCTATCAGCTCCCTCATCATCTGACCCATTTTCGTACTGAATTTTCGTCAAAATGACGCGACTAGCTCTCGCTCTCAGCGGCCTCGCGGTACTGTCGGCGGCGCAGCGACGCCTCCCAGAGCACTCTGAGCGAGTGGAGACGGATGCTGTCAGCGATATGCAGCGAGAGCTTGAAGCAGAGAGTGTGGAAGACGCACCAGTTGACGACGATCGCGTGACCGAGGAGCTGCCAGGGCTCACCGAGGACATCGAGCTCCTTCACCACGCTGGCCGCATCACGCTGGACGGCTCGAAGCGCAACAAGATATTCTACTGGCATTTTTCGGCCGCGAAGAATGCCGAGTCGGCACCGTTGGTCATTTGGTACGCTCAAGCGACACAATACGGTGTGGACATGTCGGGACACTAACGGTTGCGGCACACACGCAGGTTGAATGGCGGTCCTGGCTGCTCCAGCATGCAGGGCCTCTTCCTGTAAGTGCGCTCTCTGACGAGTTGACTGAACTGCTCATTCACGCACCTTCATGCATTTCCACAGTGGCGTGTCGCCGTTCTGGATTGAAAAAGAAAGCACAGTCTCCATCAACAAGCACAGCTGGCACCACCACGCCAATTTGCTGTTCATCGACCAGCCAGTGGGCACGGGCATGTCGTACACCAGAGGCAACGACTACCGCACAGACGAAGAGGCCGTGGCCAAGGACTTTTATGAGATCCTGCACAAGTTTTTCTTGCGCCACCCGGAGTACGTGACATCGCAGGGCGACAGCAAGCCAAAGATCACGCGTGAGCTGTATATCTTTGGCGAGTCACACGCGGGGCGATACATTCCCGAGTTTTCCGACTACATCTCTACCCAGAACAAGCTTGTCACCGGTGACAACTCGCTCAAGATTCAACTCACGGGCGTTGGCATCGGAAATGGCTGGGTCCACCCAATGATTCAGTACGACTACAGTGACTTTGCGCATGGTCTAGGTCTCGTCACGTTTGGCCAAGTGCGCACGCTGAAAGCGCAGTTTGTCGAGTGCCAAAACGCACTCCTGGCTGGCAACTACTTGACTTCCGTCTGCTTCAGCAACATGAACACGATCCTCGACGGGCTCAGGAACAAGAACGCGGCGTCAGCAAAGTCCCTCAACTTCTACGACGTTCGCCACTACGTGCACAGCGTCAGCGCGTACCCTGCAAAGCGTGCTGAGGTCGGAAACTACTTGAACCAGATCCACGTGCGCAAGATCCTCCACGCCAACACAGACACAACGTTCCGGTTCTCCGATTGCAGTGACGCAGTGTATGACGGGCTGCGTACTTTCGACGGTGTGAGCACGCTCGAGATCGTCGACCGACTACTGGAAGGTGGGCTGCGGGTGCTGTTCTACAATGGCCAGTGGGATATGATGTGCAACCACTACGCCACAGAGAGACTGTTGCTCAATCTCAAGTGGAATGGATCCTCAGCATACCAGGACGCGCAAAAGTTCACGTGGTCGGTGGACGGACGGACGGAGGCAGCGGGCTTTGCCCAGCAAGGCGGCAACTTGACGTATACCGTAATCACCGGTGCTGGCCACATGGTCCCAATGGATGTCCCTGATATCGCGTCCGAGATGGTGCGGCGGTTCATCAACAACAAGCCCTTTGACGACTCGAGCCAGGCGGTTAAGAGTGTGAGCACCAACAGCTCCAACTTGGATACGGTGGTCTGTTCGATGGATGCTGGTGCTGCGGGGACCGTGGGCAGTGCAGTTGATCTGACTTGGCTCTGGGCAGTCATTGTGGTTGCTGTCGTTGGTAGCGTGCTCGTGTTTTGCGTGACGCTTCTGTGTCGACGTGGACGCAAGGCTCGCCATTCTGAACACTCGATTATTGAAGACGAGAGCGACGACGAAGAGGCGATTCACCGAAAGCAGGAGAAGGGAAAGATTCAAGAAGAAGACACCGACGAGGACACGGTCTCAGTGTCGATTCGGTCGCGTGGGTCGAGTGAATAGTGTATACAGCAGATAGCAGTACGCTACCTACTCAAGACTACGACCGTTCAATAGCTTGAACATCGCTGCTCTTTGGATGGTTCGCCTTCACGAGCAGATCAACCACCTTCTTCCAGTCTTCAAATGACCACTCGGCATCGGCATCGAATGGAACTCCGTTGAGGGTGTACATTGGAGTTCCGGACACGCTCCGAGAGCATGTGTACTTCCACGACTCGCGGCTCTTGCTGTCAGCGTCGGTGCCTCCATACCCGGTCATTTGACGCTCCCAATCCTCGCGTTTGAGTCCCGGGAACGTCTTCTTGGCAAGTCTGTAGAAGTTTTCCGTCACTTGGACGGTTGACAGGTCCTTGGTCTTCTTGTTCCAGTACCTGTAGGCGAATGCTATATCGGTACACTTCATCGCCATACCGGCAGCTAGATCACACATACAGCTCTTGGTTCGTGTACAGTGTCTCCAGCCACACTGGAAAGTGGTCTTCTCCGAGCGCTGACGCGATCGTAAATGCACTCTCGGCCGCCGTGAATGCATACTGATGGTACGGCAAGGGGAACAACACAAACTTGAGGCGGAACTCCTCCGGTTTGTAGTGGCTCGCAAGTATCTTGAGTCCAGGGAATGCTGCAGCACTAGCGGGACACATCTAAGAACACCACAGAGCGATGAGTTCTCGAAATCAAGAGACGATTAACGGATATCGCACCCACCAGATCCACGTAAGTTTCAAGCTGCACACCTGCATCTGCGGTGCCATGTCCATAGGTGAACCCCGGCGGTTTGCCAGGGATGGGGAGCTGCGCATTCACATTCCCCAGAGCGACCATAGTGCTCACCAGAGCAAGAGCGATGGAGCCCAACGACACCATGTTTCAACCAGATCGTCTTCTTGGCTGCTCGCAAATCTTTGGCACTCGAAGAGACCACACTCATGATTGGTCATTATTCATCCAATCAGTGTGGGATATCAGTGGTCATCACATTGATTTTGACCAATCCTAGCTCCACATGGACTGGGGTGCTTGAAGGCAACGATCATTCCCGAACTCGCGAAAATGTGGATGCGATCGCTCGTTACATTCGCCTGTGCCGTGCTGTGGGGCGCGACATCCGCGCAGCTTCCGATTCCGGGAAAGCCTCCAGGCTTTACCTACGGCGGCAGTCTGGCCTCAGCTGGTGTTCAACTAGAGACGTTCATTGATTTGGTAAGGCTTCTTCCACGTCAACTGTTGCTTGCAAATCTGCTATAAGTACTGACCTGTATGAACATAGCTCTGTCCCGATAGCAAATCAGCATTTCCTGGGCTCAAGAAGCTGGTAGAGCACTACAAGCCAGAGGAGTTCCGCCTGAGCTTTGTGCTGTTCCCCCTGCCGTACCACCAACATGCGTTCGCTGCCGCCGAGGCCGCGTTCACGATCACCGCCGCGTTGGGCGAGAACCACTTCGGGCCGTGGCTCGAGACCATGTACACCAACCAAGATCTGTACGTTATCGCTGTGTGTCCGAGTGTTGATGAGATGCCGGGCTCACAGTGTGTCACTCATGCCACTGTAGGTTCTACAACAAGCCGACCAAGGACTTGAGCCCCGTTCAAGTGTCCGAGAAGTACTTTGCTCTGGCGCAGAAGACGTTCCCTAGTTTGACGAGAGAGCAGTGGGAGAAGGGAATGACTGGCTACGGAGGAACCTTTGCCGATGACGCCACCCGCGTCGCCTGGAAGTACACTTGCTCGCGTGGCAAGACGGGCACGCCGTTGTACAACCTCAACGGTGTTCCATTCGAGGCCGACGCTTCCTGGGATTTTGAAGACTGGCGCAAGGTACTCGATCCACTTGTCAAGGCCAACGCTCCAAGCGTTGCCGAGGTCACACTACTCAAGGACTCGATGATCAAGCTGAGCGGATCTCCTCGTCTTCCTGATCGCCAAGTGACCCACATCACGAAGAGCGGAGACGCCACTGCTTTGGCCAAGGTCTGCTCCGGTGTCGCTGGTGGCCACCGTCCTTGCGAGTACCTCCCTGGGCGCGCAATGTGCTGCCAGGCCAATGAAGCCTGCGTCCTCCGCGCGGGCTGTGCAGCTCTCTAGAACCCTTGTGAAATCTGATCGTTTGGTTCAAGAATGAAGCCAAAATTTGCTTTCATTCTTGAACCAAATGATCAGATTTAATGAAAGTTAAAGTACTGAATTAGGTGATATTTGCATCTTTTCAGTTCTTGTTGACAAAACTGACGCGATGGATGCAGCGACGCATGCTGCGCGGGGGGCGCTCGTCAGTGGCGGTGGGCTGACGCTGCTGCAATGCGTGTTGGCTAGAAGACCGAAGAAGCCGAGCGATCTTGCGCTGTCTGTCGGCGGCTTCGTTGGTACGTGGATGCTGGGCATGAACATGACCAAGACGCTCATGCTACGCACTAGTCAGGCACTTTCCGCCTCGTGCATGCTCTCTCGCGCAAACGGGACGGCGACTGCAAGCAAGATGATAGAGGTACGAATGCATCAAGTGTCGCGGCTGCGAGTGCGGCGGTCGTCGCGATGGCGTTTCTGGATGCGAAACGCAAGGGCGTCATCGTTGCCTATGCTGCGCTGGAAGCCGCAGTGCTACTCTTACGAGAACACACAGCGCTCGCGCATGTGAAACATATTGGTGCGTAGAGGAACTCGTTTCTGCTACGATACAAAAGCTGATTGCACTCGTGTCCACGGGGTGCACAGACGTACTGGTTGCGATGTTCGCTGGCCAACAGATCATTTACCAGTGGCTCTTTGGCGCACACTTGCTGACCGAGTCCCAGTTGGCAACACTGGATGGCATGACCCTTGTGCCACCCAAGATCCTCGCGCGAGTGCGTGCAGCAGTTGCTGTCGATCCCGATGCTTCACGATGCGAACTCTTTCACGAGGGCCTCGGGTGCACTGAGTTTCACATGGGCTTCTTGCAGCAGCATTTTCGTGCAGCGAGCAAACTCTTCCTCCCAATCTACCTCATCTCGGCCGTGCTATCAAAGTACGACAAGTGGATCTGGGGCCCACGCCCTTCTGCCAAGGCGCTGTTGCTTCAGTATCTTCGCTCGTGTGCGTCGTTGACCTTGTGCTTTGTGGTGCCGCTGGCCTACTCGTGCGTGTCTCCAATCAAGAGTCACCGTGGTTCCGTCTTAATCGCTGGCATTCTGTCAGGACTGACAGTTTTCATCGAACACGAGAAACGACGAGCAAGTGTGCTGAAGGCGACGGCAGTTTACCCGCTCACAGCCTGGGTCTCTGGCGTCGGGGGTACGCTGGGTGTGACGAAGCGAGGCATCTCGCTGTGGCAGTTCTTTGTGTTCTCCGTAGCGATGGCGGTGCTCTTACACAAGCCACAGCAGCGTGAAGGGAAGGTGGCTCAGCTACTTTACGGACGCAAGGCTCAGAAAACCGCAGCAGCAGAAAATCAGAGGGAGGATTGTAGCTGAAGCCGGTGATCCTTCAACCACGGTCGTGTTAGAAATGCCAACTCAGTTAGGTTTCTATGCTAGACCTCGAACTGTCTCTTTGTATGGGCATATTTAGAAATAGAAATGACCTTGGTAAGTCAAACGTCAAACGTGAAGCAGCAGAATGGTGTCGGTCCATGTTGTCGGGCACGCGCTTCAGGGGGCTCTCGTCAGTGGCGGAAGCGCCACACTACTGCAAAACCTCATCGCACGCGAGCTTCAACGTCCTGGACCTGTTGCACTCTCTCTGGCGACGTTCGTGGGTGGGTTCCGTTATTATCTGTTGTCAACCGAGAGCTTGGAGTCTGACTATCCCGTATAATTAGGCCTCTTTCGGTTGCTCGAGGATATCGAAACAAGGGAGACGGGAGATGATTCCAAGGCACCTTTTGCGGCAGGGCTTGCTGTGGCTGCAGCGTTTGCTGTACTCGACGACAAGCGCCGTGGATCCATACTAGCCCTCGCTGCAGCAGAGGCCGCCGTGTCCGTCGCTGATCACATGCCGGCGATCAAGCGGATCGACTGCGATCTCATCGGTAGGTGGGTATGAGTATGATTCTCCACACACTTGCAGACTAATCGATAGATGCGTGATGTGCTCATCGCAGCATATCTCGTCGGCATCGCGGTGCACACCCAGATAGTCTACACCTGGATTTATCGGCCTGATCTGTACTCGTCCGCCCAGCTTGGTGTGCTTGACCGTTACTCCCTTCAACCAAAATCCGTATTAGAAGACATGCGCACCAGATTCCCGATGGGCGACATGGCGTCGCGATGCGATGTCTGGCATCCGCATGACGCATCGTGCCTTGCGTATCACATCAAGAGCTTTGTATACGGGACGCCCAAGGTGATGAAGCTCTACTTCCCCATCTTCATCGTCACGACGTTCCTGCTTAGATGGAAGCGATGGGTGCACGATCCTCGCCCGCAATTGCTTCAAGCCGTGGCCCAATACTTGTGCACATCCGTCGCGTTGAAGATGCACTCACAACTCGGGGTCCTCGGCTCGTGTTTGTTCCCATTCGCGAATGCGAAAGCAGCGACGTACTTCAGTGGGGCCTTTTCGACGCTGTGGTTGCTGTTCGAAAACAAAAAGCGCCATGCCAATGCACTCAAGGCACTCGCTCTTTACACCCTGTGCACGGGCGGCACGTGGACGGGCAACCATCTCGGCTTGACCCAGGATGCTCGACGATCCTGGCAGTACGCGCTGATCGCGATGGCGTTCGGAGCCATTTTTTCCCACCCAGAATCCCAGAATCCTGGGCTGATGAAGCTGCTGTACGGGCGATCGTTTCGTCAGCGATCTGGGCGGAACCAGAGCCAGATTCCATCGTCGTCTGTTGAATCAACCAATCGTCCTGCGAGTGAATCGATCGACCACGCATCCAGTCGAGGATGACGCCACCAGCCTCGGATGCCAACAGGAGTCTACAGTACACTGTAGTGTTGTTGAAACCTATTTGATCATCACTGCAGTATCTAGCACAGCCTACGTTGCACGGTTTCATCATACAGTACCGTATCATCCACATCCCCTCTCGGCGAGAGTGTGGAAGGAAGGAAAGGTGTGAAGGCATTCATTCACGAAGGCGCCCCTCATCTGATTCTAGACCTGAGAATCGCCTGTGACGAGCCCCTGGCAATTGAACTTGATGGACGATCGCAAGCCTCGCACTCGAACACTGCTGCGTCCTGTAGGTCGTGGACGACACCGTGGAGAGAGAAAGAAATCAACCGCACTATTAGTGTGGTTGATCTGGCCACGATTCTGGGATATGAGAGGGGCGAACCACCTGGCGGATCACCATCTTGTGTCAGGCGAGACGGACACGTCGCACAACTTGTGCGGCACAAACAACTGGGGGTTGGGACCCAACCCCCCAGTTGCTTGTGTATAAATATAGTAGTAGTAATACTGTATCTTGTGACTCGCGCTGATAGCATTCATCATCCGCTGCATTCTTACTTATAAGTAAGAATGCGTATAAGTAAGAATGCAGCGGATGATGAATGTTATCAGCGCGAGTCACAAGATACTGTACAGTGTAATTGGGACTGCCCTACCCGACTGAAATGGATTAAGGAGACTCCACCTGGAGCCCGGTCGGCTGCAATCGCACGGGGTTGCATAGATGCATCCAAGCCAGATCGATCATAATCGCCACGGTAGGCTTACACTCGTGCTGCTCTGCCGCTTTCGCTTTTTTAAAAAAAAGTAAAAGACGCTACTGTATTGCCTGCATTGATCGCGGCTCAGAAATGGACCTTCCTCTCGTTCTCTCTCCAACTTGTCCACCTCGATTCTTTTCGATGCGTCGGTCCAGCACCATCATCGCTCGAGTGAGCACTCACGATCGAACCGTCGTGCACCTTCTCGACCATGATATATCCAATTGGACTACTTTTGTATAGTATGCATGTATCCATTTGGAGTGTCCAATTGGATCCAATGGCTGATATTCTCGTCGCCAGCTGGTGCCGTGCCCGTCACGTGTTCGCCGCGACCGGCAGCTGCGCTCTCTCGCTCGTGTGCTGCATCAGCGTCACTGGGGTGCGGGAGGGAGGGATGACCGACGACGATGGCGACCAGATCACTCGCCTCCGTGCAGGAGATGTGCTGTATTCTCCCGCACTCTTCACCCGCAGCAGCAGCACCGTGACACGACGTCAGTCAGTCCCGCAGCGTCGCACCAGTGCCACTCCCACCACGTCGACACTCGCTCGCGACCGCCGCGACCGCCGCTGAATCACTCACTGTCAGCACCCACCGCGCGGTACAGTATCCATCCACCACACTCGTTTATCACCTCGCCAATCGCCACCAAGAAACCAAAGAATTCATTATCGACCGATGGCTCGAGACAGCGTCATGCAGGTCGTGGATGGCGACAGCAAGTGCGGCGACAAAGTGGCGCCGCTCGTGACCACGGACGCGCTGCCGCACGTGACCGACGAGGCCATGATGCGTACGCTGTGGACAAGCAGCGACGAGTCCACGTCGCTCGCGTACATCCGCGAGAACGCGCAGCGCATGATCCGCCGCGTGGTGCAGGAGGACCCGCACACGGCGTACATCCCGCTGCGGTCCAAGTCGTCCGAGGTGCGGCTCTTCAAAGTGGCGACGCTGCTGGCCGAGACACCGCTCGAGCACGACCGCTGCGACTTTCGCGGCGTCACACGCGTGCCCGGCTCACTGGAGACTGTCCTTGAACTGCTGGCGAGCGAGGACGAACGCGAGTCGTACTGGGTCGCGCTCAACACGCACCGCGGGCTGCTGGTCAACTCGCTCTTCGCGACGCGCCGACTCGAAGGCAACCAGCCATTCCCGCGCTGGAACCAGCGCTACACCGCGACCAAGCTGACCAAGCACCTGCCGCCCGTCGAGTGCTGCTTCAGCGAGTACACCACGTTCTACCCGTTTGACGCCGAGTCGGAGGAGGAGAACCGCCGCCGCCCGCGGCTGGCGAGCCAGGACACGATGGGATCTGCAGGTGACGGCGACGGAGCGACGCCACCGCTGCGCCGTGCATTCGTCTACCGCCGGTCCATGGACCACCACTTGTTCAACATGGAGGACGTCCAAGACAAGCTCGCCAAGTACGGAGAGAAGTGCGAGCGGTTGTACCTGCAGGACTACCTGCTCGAGATCGCCGAGACCAGTGAGCCACACATGTGCAAGGTCGTGCTCACGTGCTCGGTCTACTTCACCGACAACAGCTCGTCAGCGGGTACCAACAATAGCACCGACGAGCGCATGAGCCGCTCGATGCGCCACGAGTACCGAGAGTTCTGCGCGAACGTGCTGCTGTCGCTGCGGCAGATCCTGTCCAACCAGTTCGTCGACCGCATGGCCAGCGCGGGCATCACACAGTCCACGACGCTGTGGCTGAGTCGCTCGCTTGGACGCCGCTCGATGCCCCACGCCACGCGCTGCGGTGTCTGCTCCTCGGCGTTCACGCTGCTCAAGAGACGCCACGCGTGCCACGCCTGCGCGTTGGTGATTTGCTCGCGGTGCTGCACCAAGCAAGAGCGAGCCGCTAGTGGTGCCCACGACCTCAACAGTCGACGCACGACCAACGAGTGCATCCTGTGCACGCAGTTTGGGCCCGAGGCTGGCAACTCGCGCGTCAGTGTGAGTATTCGGCGCCACTTCACCAGCACCAACAGCGCGCTGTTATCTGCACGGTCGATGGCGCGGTCTGTCAGCGAACGGGACGACGACGAGCAGTCCGACGTGCTGTCAGAGAGCGGTGTCGGTGAAGATGAGGAGCTGGACGAGCCCGTGGTTGTGGTGCACACCTCGGATGACCTAGACAACCAAGTAGAGCCCCCGCCTGTGATGGTCGCCAAGCCCACGGGCAAGCAGATCTACGGCCGCAATCTTCGTGTACGTGCAGCAACAGAGGACAACACAATCACTGGCGTGTGGTGTGCCGAGCCCGAGAGTGAGCAACCGTCACGGCAAACGCCGACGCAACGGCGGTTCAAGCCACGCTGCGTGTCGATGAACGTCCCGCCCACGGCTTCATCGCGTGGCCAGGGCGTCGTGTTGCTATCGGATATCGACACGCTCTCGCTCACTGGCAGCTTCCATCGACTCAGCACGGCCAGCACCAGCACGAGTGGCAGTCGCCGAGGCAGTGGCGAAAGCGATACCGGTGGCGCCGCTCCACTTCATCCGCGTGCGAGTCCTCCATTCCCACCGACGATGGCAAGTGTGCGTCGACCGATTCGATCGATCAGTGAGGACATGACGCTGTTGCCTCGGGACTTCAGTGAAGCTACGACGCATCAACCACTGACAGAGATGGAGGATGAGCAGGACGACCTGGCCAACTTCAACTTGGAGCTCCAGGAAGCAGGCGCGATCACTGGGTGAGTTTTTTGTACCGTAGCGATGGATGCGATTTTTCTTTTTCCCTTTTTGAAGAGTGCGTCAAAGTGCGTAGACCAAGAGTGAGCTAAAAAATGTATCGTCGAGTTTTGTGTGAGCTCTTGCAATCTGCACGATGCAGTACAAACTTGTCTACGCTGTTTACTGTAAGGCCCACGATGTGCTGAGGGTGCGCCCCCTGTCGACAACTTCTCTGGTCGTATGACCAACAACCTGGCGGAGTACCGCGGTCTTCGAACCGGGCTACAGGCCACGCAAGAACATCAATGGCATCCGCTCCATGTCATGGGAGATAGCCGTTTGATCCTGGACCAGATGCGACGACGGCGCCCACCAAAGTCTGCATCCCTGCGCCACGAGTTCTCGTTAGCGCAACAACTAGCCGACGGCCTCGTCATTGCAGGCTGGCACCACCACTACTGCGACTATAACAAGATGGCTGACAAAACCGCAAACATCGCGATGGATACGAGGGCCAGCTCGCAAGTGGACGGGTCCTCTGATCGGTGCCTCACCAGCGCTGTCCGCCACTTCCTGCACCAAGACGTATTCCACTGGGTTGATAACCAATGGGATCAGACGGGATCGTAGGAACCATTGCACTGCGAAACGACGACGAACGCCCGACGAGTGATCACCAACGCGAGAATTAGTGAGACGTCCAGGCGCCTTCTGTCGGTCTGCCCCCCCCTTCGGTGGCCGCAGGGTTATACTACGGTAGCTCAGCTATAAGCCTTAGTCAAAGATGTAGTAGTGGCTTATACGACGAGAATTGAATTGAGGTGTATTGAGTCTGAATAAGAACTCGCCGATTGCGACCGACGGAAGATGAGACGCGGCAAGTGGGCAGAAGAGATCGCAAGAGAGAACGTGCCCGAGTACTTATTTTTGCATGATGCTCGGTGCTGGCAAGCGAGTCGCTCGCTATTTTTCTCCACCGTGGGTCAAGGGGTCAGGGAGGGAACGTTCAGGGGATGGTGCAGCTGCCATCGCACCCGCGCTGCACATTGGCCACACCCTCGGTCGCCCAAGGTGGACCTCGCCGCTGAGTTTTTTTTCTGTAGCCATCTCGATCCAAGCGGGTTGGTTCCCAAGCAGCGATTAGCTCACAATGACACAGTGGACGGCGGTGGCTACGCCGCCGTTGCCATCACGGTATGGACCTCGCGCGGTGGCATCCATGCCTGCAGGTGGCCGAACTCGCCGCAAGGAACAAGTCATTTCGAATGCTTCGACTTGGGACGTGCGACAGGAGCTGGACCTGCTCGAGCAAGAGGAAGCCACGACCCAGAGTTGGTCCTTGCGATTCACAAGCGACAGGATGGAGCGCCGGTTTCAGTGCTACCACGAAGAGATGTCGCTCCCCACAAGTCGCTGGGCCTGCTTCACAACAGTTGCTGCACTGCTTGTGATGCACGGTGGAGAAATCTATCAACTGCAGCTTGAGGAATCGGCATCGTCGAGGCAAGTCGTCACCGTGATAGCTACACTCTCACTCAACACCATCACTGCTATCGGCTGGGGTGTGGTGTGGTGGCGAGCGCGCCACGCGGCGACCACGGACGGCTCATTCCAAACAGTGTTGTTCACCACAGCTCTCGCGGTAGTCTCCATCGTCTTGGCACAGCCAGTGCTCGCGTTCCCCCTCGCTGACAGCGCTGAGGCATTGACGCAGCTCATGCTGTTCCTCATGATGCTGCTCAGCTCGATCGCAACCTTGTGGAATATCCAGTTCATCGTGTTCTGCGGATTGTCAGCTCTCACAGTCGCAGCACTCGCGGCGTGGCTCGCAATGAGTGGTGTGCAGTGCATCCAAACCCACTGGCACCTCGTCGTCCTCTTTGTGGTATCGCTATGGGGGCTCGCTCGGAGTGTCTATCGATGCGAGCGCAACGTGAGGGACAAGTTTCTTCGTATCCGCCACTTGCTACTCGAGAACCTCAAGCTAGCACAGCAGAACACCTTCATGCAGCAGCAGCTGAGCTCGCACGTGGACGCGATCGGTATCAGTGGCATCGAGGCTTCGTCCGCGTCGTTTGATAGCGGTGGGAACCTATTGATTGAGCAGTCGGGAACGTACTCTCCATCCGGCGTGGTGCTCGGCGAGTCGTGGATGGAGAACGTGCTCAAGGTGCTGCACCAGCTCAAGGTTCAGCTCTCTGGGCAGGATGACATGACACGCGAGCTTGAGTACGTCATGCAGACGCTGACATCCGACTATGACCTCTTCCGAGGTCCACAGCAGCAACTTCTCTTCCGCAACATGACGAATCGCCGGTACTCGCCACGTAGCGGCACAGGAGTGGTAGTGGAAGGGAGCGAAGAATGGTTGCATCTGATCGACGAACAGCGTCAGCAGTGGCGACGACGCAAGAGTGTCGAGTTCTCCCCTCCAGCGCAAGCCACTCCTTGCGTGATAAGGCCACTGCGACGAACGACGTCCGGATTCCGCCAGACCGTCGTCAAGCAGGTGGACACGTACATCGTCGCCGCACATCAAGGCAGCAAGCCAGTGAAGCACCACAAATGGACGGCCAAGCGGCTACTCGCAAAGGCGACCTCTGCTGACGCGGAAGTCGATCTGTTAGAGTTTGCGAGCGTGTGCATGTACCCGCTCACGTCCGTGCTGTTGACGACGATCGAGGCCCACAATCTCTTTGTTGCATTGCCGATTCGACTCGAAGCCGTGGCCGAGTTTGCGTTGGAGATTGAGTCGAGGTACCAGGACAAGAATCCTTACCACAACGCCACGTAAGTCTAGTTCACCTCCTACGCTATGCTCGTTTCTGACTCGGCGTTTGTATGCGCTCAGCCATGGTGCATTCGTCGTGTGGGACATCAACTTCTTCCTACAGCGACTCCAGGTTGACGTGCAGCCACTGCAGGTCCTCTCGGCACTGATCGCTGGAGCTGTGCACGACGTCAATCACCCAGGGCTGAGCAACGCCTACCTCGTGAACACAAACTCACCGCTTGCCATCAAGTACTCGGACGACTCGGTGCTAGAGCGAATGCACTTGGCTGAGGCCTTCCAGGCGTGCACGAAAGAGAACTGCGACGTGTTCGAAGGGCTCTCAAAAGAGCAGCGGCGGCAGAGCCGCAAGCTCATCATCACGATGGTCCTGGCCACGGATCTTTCCGGCCACCTCAAGCACGTCAACAAGCTCAAGAGCAAGCGCTACGTTGCGATGCAGTCTGCGTCCGGCACAGACCTGCTTGTCGATGCGATCGCCAGCGGTACACCATCCTTTGCCAAGCTCACAGCCGCTGACGATCTCGTCTTCCAATCGCTGATCATGATGGCCGACCTGGGCCACGCCACCAAGTCCTTCGCGTATCATTTTGCGTGGTCCAAGCTCGTGACTGAAGAGTTCTTCCGTCAGGGCGACGTGGAGAAGCAGTTCCAGATGCCAGTGTCACCACTGTGTGATCGTGAGACGGCCAAGTTTGACAAGAGCCAAGTCGGGTTCTTGGAGTTTGTCGTGCTTCCACTCTACACCGCGGCGAGAGACGTGCTACCTATGAGATTTGATGGAATTCTCGAGCGCATCCACACGAACAATGCAATGTGGAAACAACGAGCCGAGAGCGTGGAGAAGGGGCTCATACCACCACCAATGGAAGTGGACAAAGCCACAAAGCCGAGCGAGAATACGCCGGCGTCACGACGACCTAGTGGCCGGCGGATATCGAATGTCCGTGTCATGACACAGCTACGAGAAGAGGAGGAGCGCGGTGAAGAAGAGAAGAAGAATGATCAGGACAGAGCAAGCGAGGATGACGCCGCTTCCGACGTCGGCACGGAGAGCAGCGCAGTGGACGAGGGGTCGATCTCGATTGAAGAGACCGACAACATTTGCTAGTACACATCAATAACAACAGCATTCGAATGAAGTGACACACGTTTGGCTCACATAATTCATGCTGAGGACGATCGCACCAAGTTGGTGACGATGTTGACCGGCGTAGGGTTGGCTTCCGATCGATGTGCTTGCGTGACGCTGGCGTCAGCAACACACAGCGCCATCGCGGGGACATGGTGCTCTGGCAGGTATAGCCCTCGCTTGGCCGTCGCGTACAGCTTGTCGACTTCAGTGAAAAACGACTCAACGGTGAGCCCGGTGAAGCTGCCTTTGCTCGCTGTCGGCGTCACTGGCGTTGCTCCAACACCAGGCAGTGGCACAGACCGGCTCAGCCACTTCTCTGCCAGGCGATGCAGTGTTGCCGGCTTGATGTGCTTGTGCACAAACACGTGTGCTACCTCTCCTATAACTGGAGACACTAGACAAGTCTTGGCGTCGCCAATGATGATGCCGCAGTGCGGACAAGCCAGCGGGGCCTCCGTCTTCTTCTTGGCTGACTCGCTGATGCGTCTTCCCTGTGCCTTGCGGCAATCCAAGCACATGGAGGTGGCGAAGGGCACGTCGGATTGTGGTGCTGACATGATGGCACAGACCAGCGATCCAGATGAAGATCTGTCCTTGGTGCGCACCATCCGATCCACCAGCCGCAGCTCCATGTCCTCTAGCTACAGAGCGGAGAGAGAGAGAGAGGCGCTTGTCAGTGTTGTGGTGGCTTCCTCGTTCTCGAGAATTCAGCTTACCACGTCTGAGATGAGTACCAACCCGTACGGAGCGAGTGAGGATGACATGGTCCTCGTTCGTTTCATGGGCAGTCGAGTGAAGAAGCTCACAGCTTGTTCACCACTGATCGCGAGATCCCATTCGAACGCCTCTTTTCGCAGGACCTTCTCGATCGCGACCTGCTGCTTCACAGTCTTCTCGACCAAGAGCACACGTGGCAACGCGTCCGTCTGATTGGATAGGTTGGGGTTCTTTGTGGCTGGAAACACCCGCAATGGTGCTCCACCGAGGCTCGAAACGTGTACCAGACGCGAGTCATGGAAGCTGCAGGAGACGATCGCACCGTCAGGTTGTGGGATGATTGTCGAATGGAAGTACAAGTGCCTTCTTACATGAGAAACGTCGGTGCAGCGTGGATACGATACCGGTCCGAGAGCAACGAGCTCTCGGCCAGGTCGCACTTGACCAGTCGACACTTGGTTCTGCCATGCCACTCAGAAAAACATTAGAAGAGCAAGGTATCAATGCGAACGGTAGAACGCTTTACCTGGCTGCTTTCGATGACGCCGGCTCTTGGTCCATTTCCCTCAGCTGAAACTGGACTTGCTCAAGCACCATCTCCATCGCACACGATTGCTGGTCATCGGCACGAAGGCACGCGATGACCACGAGCTCGTCTTTGCTGCACTCATTCACCAGGAACCTGTCGAGGTTTGCTGCCGAAACGAGGGCGAGCTTGGTGCTGGTGGGCGGCTTGCGGCCGTTCACGTATCCTGATACTGGTAACTCCCGGGTGTATCTCCCGCTGGCCACAGACAGTGCGCCCTTGCGTGCCAGGCTTGGGTTGGCCTCGAGCAGCTTCTCATGCACTTCTACCGAGCCAAGCCAGTCGCCATTCTGAGGGTTGCGCAGCCGCTGGAGTGTCGGCGACGCATCATTCGGCTGCATAGGTGCTCCAAACAGTGTTGGCTCGCTGCCGATTTCGGTGCCTGTGTTGGGCAGGTGTGGGATCTCCTGGAGACTGTGCAAGCGAGCACACTCCTTCCAGTTCCCGTCGGCAGCTGGAGTCACGCGTGCAGTATCGTACACATCAAAGGTCTTCTCGAGCTTGGCGACGATTGTCTTGATCTCGTAATGGCCCAAGTCTTTGCTCTGAGGTCGCTGCTTGCTGCGCTTGTCGATGGACTCGCGCTCGATTTGTTTCTGCCGCTGCTGCAGAGTGGGCACGTCTTGGTCAATGAGCAGCTTCCCACGTTGTGCTCCGCTTGTTGCACGCTGCGCGTGGTCCACGTACGTGTCTGTGCGACGCAAGCGCTCACCGCATTCAAAGACGACCGAGATACCGAGTCCTGGTGCAAACTTGACCGTGATCATGGACCGATCGGTGTAGGTGAAGTGCAGCAAGTCGTTCAGTTGGATCACGACTGGTTCGGTTGGTGGTGTCCCGGCCTTGCGGGCCTTGGGATCCCATCGCCAGCTCTTGGTGATCTGGTCGCTGGCGTCCATGATCAGCCCACCATCTTTCGAGAGGATGAGGCGCTTGCCCTTTGGTCGTCCAGCAGAGCCGATCTGATAACCAGGAGGGTGAGTCAAGTTGTTGGGTCCACGTGCAGATGGATCAGTGGTGGAACGTACAGCGTGTTCGTCAATCGTGGCGAGTAGCAGTCTCGCTTTGCTGTCTTCATAGAACTGATGGCGTCGCTGGTAGCCATTGACTTTGTTGATGCATGCAGCCACACGGCCAGACTCGTAGCTTGTACATGCAGTGGGGTGGGTGGTCAGATCTCATCAACTGAAACTCGTAGAGCTCTACATGGGTGTGTTCAGGTCCACGTACTAGCAGAATCCACAGCCTTCGTCGTCAAGTTGAACTGCGATCTGCTGCGGCGATGAGCCGTACGTGAGCAACTGCGCCACGCTCTTGCTTGCTAGGAAGAGCGCCGCGGACATGGCGCGTGCACGGACTTCCTCTGATCAAGGGAGTTGGAACGCACTGACTCTTATTTATAGAGCCGCATGCTTTGAGGGTGGGCGCATCAGCGATCACCTCACTCGCACGATGGGGGATATATGAGAAGGGCAAGACCCTGCAGATTACATGTATGCGCCTCCGTCGATAGCGGCACCACGCACTTTAGGCCATTGCTGCGAAGTGATATTTCAAGTTCAGTGGAAGTGGATAGCATCACGACGTTGGGTGGGGGCGGATCGCGTCCTATCGCGTTGTGAGATAGCCGAAAGCTGATACAGGAGCATCGCAATGCCAGGAAAGACGCTAAACAGGGGTGTACAGTAGCAGAGATCGATGTAGAGTCCATACACACCAAAACATCCTCCAGATCCAAAAGGTAGAGACACTGAGCGACGGCTCCCAGGCACGAGCACACGAGCGTGTAGAGAATACAATTGTAACGGAATTCGCGTGCACAAGATACACTTCTTGGGTGTGATGCGTACACGCTGAACTGGCGCGAAGCTACCCGCCTCTTTTTGAGTTCGGGCTCGCTTCATTCGCGCCGTGCTTTCCATCCACACAGTGCGGCACAGCTCCTCTCATGTGGCTTTCCACAAACCATCTTCACTGGTACACTCTGACTTGGAGTGCTTCAGAATGTACCCCTATACATGGTACACTGTACCGTATTTCGTGTGATTGTGGGGATGTTGTGGTGTTGTACGAATAGACGCACCCAGAGGCACTATTACGTCGCTGAGCTGCACGATGGCACAACACATGAGTTGCCAATCAATTGGGGGGCCATTACGTAACTTTTGCTACGCTGCACAGCGCCGGGAGCGCTCCTTGCTGCTGCTGCGCGTCCTCGAGCCCACACGCTTCGGTGTGTCACAGTCGATTGACGATCGCCTGATCGTCGTGTAGAGTTAACGGCAAGGGTGGACCTTGCTCGCATTCGTTCGGTCGCTTGACAGACGGACCCAAGTCTTTATCCATTCTTCCAAAGATCCGCCGTGCGCGATGGATCGATTCATGCTCGACGATGTCGAGGACGCGTTCGACGCCGTCGAGCCGCTGCGCCCGAGTTCCTTCGACATGAGCTTCACGCTGAGCACAAGCGATGGCAGCTTCCAGGACCGACGCAACCCGCTGGTCGCCGCCGATGGCGTGCACCGACACATGGGCACACTCACAGACGCGCCGCGCGCGACCGAGAACGGCGCGGGCGTTCGCGCTTCCACCAAGCTGGACGCCGACACTGACGCTGACCTCGGCGTCGACGCGAATGTCCCATACTCGCGTACATCCGCGGCGATTCAAGGACGGAAGACGACACTACCGCATGAACAAGGCCGACTCAACACGGAACAGCACGTTTTTGCAGGCTATGCACCGCAGGTGGACATGGGCATGAAGCACACAGCCGGGAAGCGCAGTCGCAACGTCGCAGGTATCGCTGAGAAGCTCGAGGAAAAAGCCCAAGAGACGATGGTGCTGTCCAATCTTGTCAGTAAGCTCTCATGGAAACTCACCAAGCGCATGCAAGACGTGTACGTGTATCGGCCTAGCGTGGTGAGCGAGGAGGACAGCAACAAGATCATCTTCCGCGTCTCGTGCGAGGTCAACGCGAACCTCCACACGATCATGGAGTATCTCTCTCCACGCGACAGCAAGAGCTACTTTGATATCGAATCCAAGGTCTTCCCTGGTCTTCTGCATGCCTCAGTGATCAAGAAGATGGAGATCCCTCGCAAGGAGGAAGAAGTAGACACCGCCACTGAACAGCAGGGCGACGAGAACGACAAGGAGAACCACATCTCACCTCGCACACAGACGTCGTCTTCAGGGGAGGACCCGTTGACAAAAGACTTGCCGCGGCTCCAGGTCAAGTGGCACGCGAGTCGCTTCGCGGGGCGTTTCATCAAGCCGGTCGACTTCTTCTTTGTCGAGTATGCCAACGTGGACACGTTGCCGGACGGCCGCAAGCGAGGGTTTGGATATGTGCGGTCGGTCGAGTCATTCAAGGGCGACGAACTCGCGACGCGACTCAATAGCGAGACAGTCAACATCCCGCCGAGCGTGTCCAAGTGCAAGCGCGCCGTGATCAACAAGGGCGTGTTCGTGGTCACGCCTACAGGCACCTGGGGCCACCCGACGTACGAGGTCGCGCAAATGTTTGTGCTCGACTTCCAGGATCAGTTTAGTGCCAGCGTCGCGCAAAAGATCATCGCCAATTTCACAGGACGCCTGCTGGCCATCCGCGAGCAGCTCTACCGGACGCTCTTTCATCCCGTGGCGCTGCTGGCCAAGAGCGAGTGGAAGGACGCCCAAGCGACGCGCTGTGTACTCTGCCGCGCCGCGTTCTCGTTCGTCAAGCTACGCCACCACTGCCGCGCGTGTGGTGAGCCAGTGTGTGGCCAGTGCAGCAAAAAGTGGGTCGTGCAGCCCCATGCACCGCACGCCACGCGGCTCTGCACCTCGTGCTCGCTGCAGGCGAGAAGCAACGCCAGCTCCAACGTGCCCAGAGCGGTCGACGTTGGCTCGCCGTCCACAAACCCGTTCACGACATCCATGCGCGTTGGTTCTCGAGGTCCACAGCCGCAAGGCGGGTCCAGCAATGACCTGCTTCGCGCTACGGTTCGCCTACCACCCGCGTCCACAGCCACGTCGTCGTCGTCCACAGAGCGTCCACACTGCGACGTGCGTGTGGCCAGCGTGCTCACGAGCGAGGCCGATCCGTCGGCCGCCGTGCGTGTGGCGTTCCAGTCCCTCGCGATGGAGCTTGGTGGTGCCGCGCCGCATCTCATGATCGTGTCGTACTCGCACTTCCACGATGGCCACCGACTCCACACGGCGCTGGCTGAGGCTGCGCCAAACACGCTGTTCATGGGCGGCACCTCGAGCGGTGGTGTCTTCACGGACTCTGGCGCTGTGGACACTGGCCCAGCACTCGCACTGTGGGGAATCTACGACCCAGAGGGCTCCTACGCTGTGCTCAACGCCGACCTGACCAGCGAGACGCCGCGCGACGCCACGCGGCGGTGCGTCGCCGCGGGCAAGAGGCTGCTCTGCATGGAGGCGGACGATGTGCCAGACGTCGTCTGGCTCAGTGCGTCGTCAGGCACAGAGGAAGCGGTGGTCCAAGCTGCCAACGAGGCACTCGACTGTGCGGTCGGCGTGCTGGGTGGGGGCAGCGGGTTTGTTCCAACCACGCAGGCGAGGTACCCACCCACTCAGATCTGCTCGGAAGGTGGTGAGCTGCAGTGGGTGACCACGCACGGCCTCAGCTTTGCTCTCTGCAGCCCTAGTGTCGAGGTGGCGCACGCGTTCTTCACCTGCTACGAGCCCATGGAGAAGACGTTCGTCGCGACCAAGTCGCTGGGCCGCGACATCTTTACACTAGACCACAAGCCGGCGTTCCACGCTCTGAATGATAGCTGTCGCGGCCTACTGAGCGAGTTTGCGTGCACTCCTCAAAAGTACGACCTCGCCAAGACCAAGCTACCTCTGTACTACCCACTGGCGAGACAGCGACAGGAGATCAGGGGCGCCAAACTGTCGCGGTATCAGGTACTGCAGCCATTCCAGGCTCTCGAAGACGGCACACTGTGCATCGGTGGTGAGGTGCGGCCGGGTGACAAGCTACGTGTCATGAGTGTGAGTGCTGAGACCGTGAGCGAGCGGCTCAACCTCGGGTTCAAAGAAGCACTGGCGTTTACGATCCCAGTGGTCGATGCTGCCAACGTCGTCGGCTGTGTGCTCTCCGTGAGCTCAAACTACCCGGCGATCATGAACAACGAGACCCACGGCTTGGCCGTGGCGACGGCCAAGACCTTTCGGAATGCGAGCGTCCTGGGTGGCGTCTCCACGGGCCAGCAGGGCGTGCTGCTGGGCACGACGGAGGCCATCCACGGCAACGCGATGATCTCGGCACTGCTGATCACGAACCGCAAGAAGTCGTTCAAGCTCGACCCGCTGCGGCCCGTGCTGCTTCGCCGCTTCAGCACGTACTAGCCTCTCGCAGTCTGATTCTCATTTTCGACTATTTTATTATTATATTGGATATTCTCGTCCCAATACAATGCTAGGACCCTGTCAGTGTCTACAGGTCGTCGACGTCTCCTTCGTAACGCGCGACGCCGCGGTCCGAGAACCGTGGGAAGGCCTTGGCGATGTACGCGCCGCGGTGCTCCGGGTTGGTGATGAACAGCGAGCCAGTGACACCAATTGCCGCGGCCGTCGCACGCATCGCCTCGGCCACGTGGTTCTCCTGGCGCTCGGCCAGCTTCTGGGTAAAGATATCACCCGATCGGCCACTCGTAATGGCCAGCACGGTCGGTCCAGCACCGCTGAGGAAGCAGCCATGCGCACCGGCGTCCAGCGCGGCCTTGATCAATGGGAACAGATGCGGGTACTGGGCCTCGCCACGCTGCGGCTGGTGGAGCATGTCCTGGGTGGCGTACCGCAGTTCACTCAGGTTGCCCGAGTTGAACGCGTTGACCAGGATCGCGGCGCGACCGATGTTGAAGACGGCGTCCTTGCGGTCCACCTTCTTGGGCAGGATGGCTCGCGCCACGCTCGTCGGGCCCGTCGTGTCTGGGATGAACACGACGCACTGCAGTCCGTCGGGGATCCGCACCCGCGACGAGTACCACCGGCCATCAGCAAAGATGCCGAGCTGCAGGCCACCGTAGATCGCAGGTGCGACGTTGTCTGGGTGACCTTCGATCTCAGAAGCGAGCTGCAGCAGCTCCTCCTGTCCACGCACGGGCAGGCGCTTCCCGGCGAGGGCCAGACCGGCGATGATGCCGCCCACAATACCAGCCGAGCTGCTGCCGAGGCCGCGCGAAAAAGGGATGCGGTTCTTGCAGTGGACCTTGAGCTTCTTTGGCAGCTCTTCGCCCGCCGCGCGGTACGCAGCTTTGAGTCCGACGATCACAAGGTTCGAGTCGTCGGTCGGTAGCTCGGTGGCGCCCTCACCCTCGTTCGTGAACGAGATCCTGGACGCGAGGCCAGGCTCGTCGGGCAGGATATCGACCGAGATCTCGGTCCAAATGTCCAGCGCCATGCCGATCGTGTCGAAGCCAGGGCCCATGTTGGCCGTGGTCGCTGGCACGCGCACGGTGACCGACGTGAGCCGCTTCTTGGCATGGTCCTCGTCATCCGGGGCGAAAACGGGTTTAGGAGGAAATGCTGGCTGCTTGGCGGGTTTCTTGGCGCGCATGCCGACCCAGTGGGCCAGTGCGGCGCCAGCGGCCGTGAGCGCGAGCTGCGCGACGAGCTTCTTGGTGCCGTTGTCGCTCGAGCAAGAGGTGGTCGCCATCGGGGCTTTGAGCAATGATGTTCATCTCCGCACGATGAGCTGGTCGAACGAAGGGTTGCACAAACATGGTGCCACACCAGTGCCACACCAAGAGTATCCACGAGCTGAAAGTGACGTGGTCCACAGTGTTCGTGAATTGCGGTGTGGACCACATGAAATAAGGTGGGAGGGGGACGGTTTGACTTGACGGGTGCACTGGATCGTGTCGGACATAGAAACCCGGCCTGCTTGAAGTGCAAGAGCGACCGCCTCCTGCCATTGGCTCGGCCCATATCATTCTTCTAGTCGGCGAACCCGACCCGTGATGATCCAGTTTCTTCGTATCGTCCTCCCTCCTTGGGAAGCGGTGGGCAAAGAGCATCGCGCCACCATTCCCCGCGCGACAGATCCTATTCTCCGTGGCTCCGTGCGTTCGCATTACTGATCCCTCGAAGCTCGCAAGCGGCGCAATCAACAGCTAAAGCCCTCTTCTATCGGCCACTCACCCCAAACCTCTCCATAGTTCTTCAGCGAACGCGTATTCTCGCGGCAACCGCATCGATTCTCACAGGTTTCCCTTCCCCCTATCGCCCCAATGAACAGCAGTGACGACGACTTGATCCCCATCTCGCTCCTCAAGAAGCGCGCTGCAGACAAGCGCAAGGCTGCCGTCAAGGACGACGACGATTTCGAGCCCTCACCGTCCAGCAACAGCGCCAGCAATGGCCGCAGTGGCAGTGGCCGCGCCGCCGCCGCCGCTGCGAGTGTGAAAACCAAACGCGCCGCGATCGATTCGGACTCGGATTCCGACTCGGTGCCTCTCGTGCAGCTCAAGAAGCGTGCAGTCGACAAGAAGGCGAGCAGCAGCAATGGAAAAGCCGCAGTCAAACAGGAAAGCAAAGCGTCGGTCGGTGTCAAGCGCAAGGCGCCAACGTCGTCATCGTCCCACGACAGCAAGCGCGCGGTCAAAGCCAGTAAGAGTGGCAAGCCCATCAAAGACGAGACCAAGAAATCCATCAAGAGAGAAGGCGGTAAAAACGTACGCAAGCTCAAAGTGCACAACAAGGCCGAGCGGCTGGACATGGCGATCAAGGCGTACCGGTGGTGGAAGGCGGAGGAGCTGCCCGAGGGTATCCAGTGGCGGACACTGGAGCACAACGGTGTCATGTTCCCATCACCGTACACGCCACACGGGATCCCGCTCATGTACAACGGCAAGCAGGTCACGCTGACACCGGTGCAGGAGGAACTGGCCAGCTTCTACGCGGCAATGCCCAAGGACGGACCACAGCTAGGTAACCCAAAGACGGCCAAGATCTTCAATAAGAACTTCTTCACCGACTTTAAAAAGGTTCTGGGCAAAGGCCACGAGATCAAGACATTCGAGCAGTGTGATTTCTCACTGATCGCCGCGCATCTCGAGAAGCAGCGAGAGGAGAAGAAGAACATGACCAAGGAAGAAAAGCAACCAGAGAAAGAACGCAAGGAGCTCGAGCAATTCACGAACGGTTTCGCCATCGTGGACGGACACTTGGAGAAGGTGGGCAACTTCCGCATCGAACCGCCTGGCCTCTTCCGTGGACGAGGCGAGCATCCCAAGACGGGCACGCTGAAGGAGCGTGTGATGCCAGGCGACGTGACAGTGAACGTTGGCATCTCAGACCGTGTTCCGATCTGCAACGTGCCAGGCCACGCGTGGAAGGAAGTGATCCATCGAGACACCGTTTCCTGGCTCGCGTACTGGAACGAGAACGTGATGGGTGGCATCAAGTACGTGTGGCTCGCTGCGAGCTCCAGTTTCAAAGGCAAATCGGACCTCGAAAAGTACGAGAAGGCGCGAAGACTGAAAAAGTTTATCGACAAGATCCGAAAGGACTACCAGAAGGGATTGAAGGCGAAAGATATGCAAACGAGGCAACGATCCACGGCGATGTGGGTCATCGACATCCTTGCGTTGCGTGTCGGTAACGAGAAAGGTGAAGACGAAGCGGATACGGTCGGTTGTTGTAGTCTTCGAGTCGAGCACGTATCGTTCAACAACAACAACTGCGAGCTGACGCTGTCCTTCCTGGGTAAAGACTCGATGCCGTACAACAACACCGTCGAGTTGGAGCAGTACGGAGAAGTCGGTCGCCAGGTCTACGCGAACATCAAGAAGTTCTGTGAGAAGAAAGACAAGAATGAGGAAGTGTTCAACGAGTTGAGCACGAGCGATCTCAACAAGCACCTCAGTTCGCTGATGCCCGGTCTCACAGCCAAGGTGTTCCGTACGTACAACGCGTCGATCACGTTGCAGCAAGAGCTGCCGCACCTGATCGATCCAAACGGGGTGATGGAATCGGCGCCCAAAGTCGTCACGTACAATGACGCTAACCGAAAGGTGGCGATCCTGTGTAACCACCAGCGAACAGTGCCCAAGTCGTTCGACAACACGCTGGAGAAGATGAACGCGCAGCTAGAACAGCTAAAGAGCCAGCTGAAAGAACTGAAGGAGATGAAAAGACTCGTCCTGAAGGGCAAGACGAAGCAGATCCGGCTGAAGGACCCTGAAACCGACGTGAAGGAGGAAGACGCCGACGCATTAGCCAAGAAAGCCAACGCGCATCTCTTCCAGCGTGTGCCGTCAGAGGAGCAGGTGGCGAAGAAGATTGACGCGTGGACAAAGAAGATCGAAGTGCTGGAGCTCAAGCTTCAGGACAAGAACGACAACAAACAGGTGGCGCTGGGTACGTCCAAGATCAACTACATGGATCCTCGCATTACTGTCGCATGGTGCAAGAGGGTACGTTTACGATTTTGCATGTGCACGCGGTTGGTGGAAGCTGACGGATTTTTTGGTTGTATTGTAGAACGAGGTGCCCATCTCGGCGGTGTTCCCGAAGACTTTGCGCGAGAAGTTTGTCTGGGCGATGGACGTTGACCCCGAGTGGAAATTCTGAGCGAAATGAACCGCATTTGCTCACCTCATAGCACCGTGCACTCATTGTTGGGACCACCACAGCGACCTGTCCAATTTCAAGGTTCTCACCGATCTTGATGACCTAACTTTAGCATGGGATGCATCGATGGGACACTCGTACGAGTGGTTTCTCACGGATCACCTTCGACACGGCCCCGAAGTTATGCAACAGACTGGCTGTGAGTAGTAACCCGAGTGCTTTTACTACTTTATGCATTGCAACACGACCTCCTTCTCCTCCTCACACTTTCCACTCGTCAGCGGCCTTCTTGAGTCGATCGGCCAGTTCTATATGACCGCGGCGCTTGGCAAAGCCCCAGGCGGCCATGCTGGACTGGTCCACAAGCGTCGGGTTCGCTCCAAGCTGAAGCAGTCGATTCACAGCGTCTTCTCGTCCGTGATGCGCGGCAGCCATGAGCGCCGTGGACCTGTCCGACTCGACGCGCTGGAAGTTGACGTCCATGCCGTTGGAGATGAGGCTAAAGATCGAGTAAAAGTCCTCGTGCTTGAACGCCGTGAAGATCGCTTGGTCCATGGCCGAGCCAAGCACCTGCACGTTGCGGTCCGACACGGAGAGTCCCCCTGGCACAGGTACACGCATGGCACCTGCATTGGCCGCTGCCACCGGGCTGCACATCTCCCGCTGCGAGCACTTGATGCACGTGTTGCATTTCTCACATCGCTTGGCAGTCATGCGTCGGCAGATGCGGCAGTTGTGGCGCTCGCCGTACTGCATGGCGTGGCCGTTGCCACGGATCTTGGCGTTGAGCGACGCGCTCATGGCTGGCTGCGTCACGTTCGTGATCACGCCTTCTTCTCCCATCATCATCTCGTCGTCGTCGTCATCCAGGAACTCATCCATGTCGTCGTCCTTGGGGGCAGCGTCTTTCGACTGCAAAAAGGACTTTGGCTGGTAGTCCAACAGTGTCGACGGTGAGACTTTGGGCGCCGCTGGTGTGGACCCAGCCGTGGCCACCGACGACGGTGTGGACAGCACGGGCATCGGTGGCACGTACTTTGGCGTTGGTTTGGGCTCCGGCGTAGCGGCTGGCTTGGGCTCCACGCGCGCCTCCTTGCCGGTTGTGGGGATGCCGCACGCACTCTCAAAGTGACGCCGATGGATGTTGAGCCGACTCCCCTCGGCAGCGAAATCTAGGAGGGTGTGGACCGCCGTGTGAGATCAGATATTAATCAGATCAAGAAACTGTATCAACGTACTGGCACTGCTGCTGTCGAGGAATTCGACGAGTTTCACGAGCGTCTCGGTCAGGTACGCGTTCTGCTTGCGCTTTTCGTCGGTCACGACGTTGACGTCCAACACCTGCATCCAAAAACCAAGTAATTACGCTGTGGAGCATTGACGAGGGTTTCATGCGTAGAGCATCAGCGTACCCGCAAGAGTGCGCGCACGTGAGAGCACATCTCCACCCTCTGGCGCTCTCTGGCGGCACCAGTTGATGGCTTCTTGAGTCCGTCCAGCAGCCATTCGTTGAGCACGCGCAGCCCTTTCTCTGCGTAAAACCTGCCACAGCATCAACGAGCATATTAGTTTCTGTTCTTCAACATGATCGTGGCCAAATGAGCCACGTACGTCTGTGTGTCGGCGTCGTTGAGCCCGACAACGAGCATCGCGAGCATCGCGCGATGCGCGAGCGTGTGGATGGACGGCATGAGTTTGCACAGCACCTGCGTGCGCTCCGGGCCGACCACCTCGCCCTCGTCGTTCATGAGGAAGCCCAGCACGCTGACGATGTTCATCGCCGCGGTGTCCTCCCAGATCCGCGTCCGCATCGCTGCCGGTATGTATCGATCGTCCTGTCCCGACAAATGCCAACAACGAGGTCTGCTTGCTTCATTCGACACGTTTCCACCCAATGAAAATGCAGAAAATGAGTTTCAACCAATCATATGATAGTATCATGTGAAGAGCTCCTCGCCTCGTTCCAAATTGATATTCCAAATTGATACACGATCATCGACGACCATCATGTCCGCCGCAGAAATGACGTCGGCGTTCCGCGATTTCGCACTGAAGAAATTCAGCGAGGCGAAACAACGCGGTGCAACACTGGCGACTGCCACTGCAGCAACCGCTGCCTCGATCACGAACAGCGTCCCCGTGTCCGTGGCGGCGACATCGTTTGTGTTTCGATCGAACTCCACCCATGTCGATGAGAAGGAGCCGCTTTCGTTGGACAAGAAGCAAGAACTGCTGCGTACGAAGCGCTCTGTATGGCTGTATTATATTGTGTATTGTGCCGATTCAAGTGATATCTTGTGCACGCCTTAGGAGAGGCCAACACAGCGCTCAAGAAGCGCTCGATGCAGCACCCGATTGAGACGCTCGATCACGCGATCGGCAAGATCGACCTGACTAATGAGTCCCTTGCGTTCACCATCGATAATATCCAGGTGAGCTGAGAAGCTGGCTCTGGTGACGAGAAGTAAAACTGACATTACATTTGTTATCATGCAGGAATGTTCGCATGTCTTGAAGATGATGAACCGACAACTGCGAGACATCAGCGCACTGAGCAACGCGAATGATGTCAGCTTTTACAAGCCCTCACATGGCAGTTCATCTTTCTCTAGCCTCATGCCTGCAGCTGCAGCAGGAGCGAACACTTACTCTAGCGACTGAGCTACTCCGTGAAGGTTGTATTTATCGTAATCGCGTTTTCCTTGTTTTGTTTTGTCGTAAAATCGGAGGTCTCTCGAAATTTCCACTTGTAGTTTCTTTTGTGGACCACGTCAATTGTATTTTTTGGCGGGAGGTTCCACCACCCAAGATCTGTATCAGTTGATGCTGAAAATGGCGACCGAAGCGGCGCGTCGCGGCGTCTTTGTATTGTTCGAGGGTGTCGACCGCTGTGGCAAGACTACGCAGACCAAGCTTCTCCATGAGAAGCTTCAGCAGACTGGCCGCGCGTCGTCCCTGATGCATTTCCCCGACCGCAGTACGGCGATCGGACAGTCGATCAACTCGTACCTCACAACAAGCGAGAACATGGACGACCGCGTAATTCATCTCCTGTTCTCCGCAAACCGATGGGAAGCTGCCAGCAAGATTGAACAGCTACTGAACAGCGGCATCAACATCGTAATGGACCGATACGCCTACAGTGGCGTGGCCTTCTCAGCAGCCAAGCTCGGGATGACTATCGACTGGTGCTGGCAACCCGAGATCGGCCTGCCCAAGCCGGACACCGTCATCTTCCTTGATATCCCCGTGGATAAGGCCTCCAAGCGTGCCCAATTTGGCCAAGAACGGTACGAGACCACGGCGTTCCAGGAGCGGGTGTACAAGAACTTTCACGAAATCATGGCATCCGAGTCACCTCAGTGGCACGTGGTCGACGCCAGTGAGACGATCGACCAGGTTCACGCACGCGTGATGGCGATCACAGAGCAGTGCATTGCAAGTCGATCCACTGTGCCACTGGCGCACTTCACAAAGAGAGACTGAGTTGCGTGCCTACGTTTCGTATCGTGAAACAAAGTGTAGACTTTCAGCGGCTTCAGGGACTGTGTGGCCCTCATGTGCTGGATTCTGGTCACCACGTGGAGCTAAAGCAGAAATCCCCTAAAACACAAATTCGAAGGCGTATCATCATACCCAAAACATAATCAAATACAATTTATTAGTTTGGAGGTTTACTAAATCAGTAGAGCAATTTTCGTAAATATGGATTTGAAAAGGTTTCGGACAGAATACAATTGAGCGACCATCCCGTGTCCCTGCATCCTTGCCACGTACGAGACGCACATGCTGACTGTATAATACTGGTCACGCTTGGCAAGTCCCGTCGCCGACGAATAAATGGGTGCCGAGGTGCTTTTGACGAGTCGCTGCCTCTCACTTTCAATTCTGCCAAGCACTACAGAAGATTAGCACACGATGAAGGTCCTCGCTCTCGTCGCTGGACTTGTCCCGCTTGCTACGGCACAAGCAGCCAAGTACGACGTCTCCTGGACGGTCGTGGGCGAAAAGTGTACGGGCGACGTGGAGTTGGGCGAGTTCCTCGCTGCTTCGAATGGCTGCGCATCGAGTTGCGAGATGTTTGCACAGAATGCCGCCTTCAGTCTGAAGGGCGAATGCCAGGTCGACTTCACGGGGGCATCGCGTGCTGCCTTCGGCAGTGCAGCGTATGTACTCACACAGTACTACGACTCGGGCGCAGGCTGCAAGGGCGACGCACTCACGGTGATTGCAGTGCGCAACGACGGCGAGTGCTACCCGAACCAAGGCTTCACGCGTGACAAGAATGGCACCCTCATCAAGGCTGTCAAAGTATCCGCCACTGAGGGTGGCAACGTGTCGATCAGCCACTTTAGCGACCAGAGCTGTGCAGAGCCGATTGCATCGTACTCGGTCTCTGGCGCCAATGGCGAGGCTTGCCAGGAAGAATTCATGAAGTCGGTGGTGATGGAGCCGGCAAGTGGCAGCAGCAGCGGCACAGTGATGACGTCCGAGCCGAAGGCAATGGGACCAGGTTCGAGCGAAGGCAGCAGCAGCGAGGCAAATGCCACGGTCACCGAGGCCCCCACGCCGTCCACAACATCTGGGGGATCAAGTATTGGATATCTCACGGCGATCTCCGTGGCCACAGTGGCTGGTGTGGCGTCAATGCTGTGAGCCGCGTAATTCATTTAGAGATTCCGTAGGCCGTGATATATATATATATATCACAGCCTACGGAATCTCTCTCTCTATATATATATATCACAGCCTACGGCCTACGTACTACTGTACTAGTATATGATACAGAGCTGCATCATACTAAAACCCTAGTACAGAACACACGCTCATGTCATCGGTAATACTGTACTGTTTGAGAAAGTATTATCTCTTGCTGAGAAGTGAAGAACGCAAACGCTCACTATTAGGTCGGTTCCACGTTTTAGATCCAGAAGTACGTCATGGGATGCACATATCGTTAGATCGTTGCGAATTTTAGGCACACAAGGGTACCATATAGGTATCAGGCTGTATAGTCAGAAGGGCCTGCGTATTTCGAACTTATAAGCATGTGATATAATATTAATATTAATGTTTATAAATATCACATGCTTGTAAGCTCTGTCTTGCGCAAGATGAAGTGTGTGCCTGGATGCTGTGAGTGATAATCATTTATATCACATTGAATCCAGTCACTTATAAGCTCTGTCTTGCGCAAGGTGAACTTCACCACACGGAGGTGGTTGGATCAACATCGTGACGCAGGATGAGTTTTTTTCAAATAGTGGACTCTATACACAAACGGGAGCGAGGAGCGAAGCCGCAGCAAACCCGCGCGGGATTTGCGGAGGCGGGCCCAGCGACGAGCACCCAGCGAGCGGACAGCATACCGACGAATGCTCGATGTTTCGCTTCCGGGGGGTCTGGGGGTCCTCCCCAGTATTTCTCGAATAGTGGACCCTGAGATTTTGTGTTGTTTATGGCTATTTTATGTGCTAAAACCTCAGGCGATGTTGATCTAAGGATGTTGATCTAACTCACTTCACCGTGAAGTGTGTGCCTGGATGCTGTGACTCGGGTGAGTGTGTGCGTGTGATTCAGCGCCCAGACTGGACGCAGTGGCTCACTGGGTGTGTTGAGAACAAAGCGTGAGCAACCAGTTCCTCGGCCACCTTCTATCTCTCATACGAAACCAAGGCCACCGTGTGATATGCGAGTTGGGATTTGTACTGCTGACATGGGTTGATGTTTTCCACAGGTATGACTCATACCTGTGGAAAACATCAACCCATGTCAGCAGTACAAATCCCAACTCGCATATCACACGGTGGCCTTGGTTTCGTGGCTACTATAGCGACCCTCTCGCGTGATATGCACCCCTTTGAACGTGTGCGGTTCAGTATACGAGCGTGTTCACCAAACTCGACTTGGGGAGCCAGCGATCCGCTCCATCATTCCAAAACTTTCCAGCTCTTGCTCCAGCACCACCACCAACGATGAAGCTCACTACCATCCTCGCCGCGTTTGCCCCCCTCGCCATGGTCCGCGCTGGCGACTCGCTGTCTGCTCTGTACACCCACGAGGGCGCCGACTGTGAGAACAATGTGGTGCTCGTCGAGTACACGTTCGAGCACTCGTGTGATAACTTGTGCTCCACACTTGAAGACAACTCGGACTTTATGCAATCCGACAAGTGCGGGCTCCAGGCTCCGGACTCGGACGAGGTGTTTGGCAGTGTCCCACACGTCTTCATCGAGTTCTACGAGGCGGACAGTGAGTGCGACGGCGACGTGGTTTCCTCGATCGCGGCGCTCACCACTGGTGAATGCTACCCAGCACTTGGGTACACTGTGGATAAGAGCACCGACAACATCACCGGTGTGATGGCCTCGGTGAATGAGGAAGGCGAAGTGATCCTCGCCCACTTCCGCGACACGACGTGTGAGGACAAAATCACCAACTACAACATCGTATCCACACAGGGCGAGAAGTGCTTGTTCAAGTTCATGAAGGCGTACCTTCAGAACCCTTCAACGAGCACGTCGGCTCCAGGCAGTGTCGGAGGTGAGGCCACCATTCCTTCAACCACTCCGTCGACATCGAACACGACGACTCCTACAACGGCGCCAGCAACCGCGACCACTGCGCCAGTGAGCTCCTCGACGGCGCCATCGGCCACGACCACTGCGCCAGTGAGCTCCTCGACGGCGCCATCGGCCACGTCGTCGGCGTCGACTGTGGCGGTGTCGGCCATCGGTTTGGTCGCCGTGGCCGCGGCTGCTCTCTTCTAACCGCAAGAAGCAGTCAACTATGAGTCTTGCTGGATGCAACTGCCAGCGACGAGGAGCTCCTTTGACTCTACTTTAACGTGCGTTGCTCAATACATTCACACTTTACTGTCCACTGTTTTGCACGAAAGGTCCAGTAAAATTTAACATTGAATTGTCCGACCCCTGCAACCGGTCGAGGTGTACGGCGAGCGTACTGGTCTGGCTAGACCGGTACGCTCGCCGTACGCCTCGACCGGACTAGGGACAGTACGAGTCAGCGCACGACAACATCATGCGATGTTTTTTCTATTATGGAGTTAGGTACCTACAACATCATGCGATGTGGTTGCAGCGATCACTTGAAGTTCAATGTGAGGGCCTCACATCATGGGGCTCGATAAGGTTTCGGGAGGCGAGATGCTGTGAAAGCGGATCCTTCTCGCAATGGCAGCGCAGTACTGTAGTTACAGTATACTGTCGCCCTCATGTACCCATGACGTCATGGGTTCATCATGTTTGTCTTGTACCGTACATGACGAAGCCTCTGATTTGCCGCGTGGTCGATGACCGCCTGTGGTTTAAAACCACAGGGTGGGGAACCACTGGTTCCCCACAGATTTCACAGTGTGCCACTGTGAACCTTCTCCATTCGAATCGATCAACATCGTGCGGGAATGTATCTACCCTCCATCTTTTCGATAACGTTACCGTACAGTATTGGGCGTACAGTCTATACAGAGCCCTAGGCTTCAGTCAGTCGAATGGTAAGCTGGTCGACTGCCGCAAGCTTGATCCAACGTCGGGCGCAGTTGCAGCTGACCGCAGTGGCGTGCCATGGCTACCAGTATACACGAAGCCGCTGGATCGCACTGGTGCCGTGCTCGACTGGTGGAGAAACTTGTGGATCGAAACAAAGTCGGCACGGTTGCCTGCATCGCTCGCTCGGTGTAAGTGGTGGTCCAACACCCGTCGCCTCCCCGTGGTGCCCTGCGTTAACGGTCTCCGCTTGGTGAGTGTCGTGTCAGTCGCGATCAGCTGTTGTGCGGCCAGCAGATCCTTGAGCGACCCTGGGGCTTGCCGCACTGGACTCGGTGATACGTTTGTGTCTCTGCCGCTGTCTTTGTTCTTGTCCTTTGTGCCCAGCAACGACTCGCGGCCGAGTGAGATCTGTCCGATGCTGATCTGCGACGTGAGCCGAAGTGATGACAGGGCGAGGTCGTCGAGGGTCGCGCGGCTGCCAAACCTGGACTGAAAACTGTTGCTCCGCTCTTCTTGCAAGGATCTGTGACATCGATACACCTCACCATCCCGTCGCAGGCTAGCCTGCACTTGATGCAAAATGCCTGCGTGCCACTTCGGCACGGCGTCTGGTAGACAGAACCGTAGCCAGCCGATCGCCTCGCTCGCACTGAGGTCGTGATGCTTCACGAGGAAACAGGCGATGCACAACGCTGCCCGGCCCATTCCTGTGGAGGAGTGTACAGCAATGACACCAGAGGAGTTTTCACACGACTCGAGAAAGCGGGCGATGACGTGGCTGTCGATATGCTGGTGATTGTCGTTATTAGCAGCTGATAGGTCGAGATGGCCAATCCCTTGACGGATGATGGGCTGATCGTCATAACGAGGCAGCGCATTGAGCTTGACGACCATCGTGACGTTTACTGCCTTGAGAGCTGAGGCTAGCTCTGCCACCGACAAGGGTGGCGGGTGCTGAGAAGCAATAGGATTGCATGAGGAGACATTGTCGGCTGGGTCACATGAAGTACTCTGGGTCTCGGATGAGGTTGGGCACTGGCAGATCACGAAGCGCTTGGTGATGAAGGTGAGTGTGGCCGATTGTATCGAGAAGCCGTCGTCGTCCTGGTCAACCACGCGCCTGGGGACGAGCAGCTCGGCATCGATTCCCCTCTTGATACCACCCAGTGCTTCATCCATGCCTACGATGTCAGTATCATCGAATAGACTCTGGTTGTGACGGAATGGATCAAGTGCGACACGAGTTGGAAGCCGGAGACACAGCACTCGCCACCGCACCAGCAACTGCAGCACCACGCCTTCATCTCCTCTCACAGCCGATCGGGTGTAGAAGAGAACTTGGCTGGGTTTCGCTTGAGCCAATGGCTTCTCACTGGCAGTGTGCTTGCGTCGCATTGCATTCATGAATCGACAGAACCTGATGGTGTGCCTGGCGTCGAGGCGTCTCTCGTTTTCCAGCGGCTCGAGCAGTGTGGCCTCCAGTTCGACGAGCTGCTTGCCCCGTACCTTGGGGAGTGGATCACAGTGTGGTGTACTGGATGGAGCATCGAAACGTGGCGTGTGTCGCAGAACAACCAAGAAGAACTGGCGAGGTAAGAACTCGATGGGCTGCGATGCGAGGTGGGCAGCGGTTGGCGCGGACCGGCGCTTCATCACGTTGTCGGAGCAGTAGGTCGATGTACTCCTCCGTCTCTCGCTGGGCTGCGTTGTTCATCGAGCTCTCGCCGTGTGTACAGCGATCCATGCACCGCCGTGGCTCAGACCTTATCCAGGCAACTACACTGTCACTCACTCGGCATCTAAATCTTGCACACAATAAATATAGCCATCGCACCTCATTCACGAGTGACATTGAAGCGGAGAGTGATCGCCGACCAACGGACAGACTTGATGATGATGGATCGGTTAGCGCAGTCACCACTGCGGCTTGCAGTGGGTCGCGACAACAAGTTGACCCGCAAGAAGCTGGAGTACAAGCCTACCAAGGATGAAAGTAGCGTGGAAGAGGTGAAGCCACTCAAGTCCAGGGGGCGCAAGCGACGCTTGCTGCAGCCATTGAGCCATTCGCTGTCGTCCAAGAGTAACGAAAACCAACCGAGTGAGAAGGCGAGGAAAGAGCATGAGGAAGCGCTGCTGCGGCGCGATTTCCGCACTGTCCTGTGGATGATTGAGAACCACGACGTGCCCGTGGGCTACGAGACGATAGGAGGCGAGACGGCGCTGCTGGCAGCGATCGGCGCACACGACACGGACGCCTTCCATCTACTAATGCAATGGTACGTGGTCTGACTGGCGCCTACGACGATGCGAAGGTGAACTGGCTGAACTGAATGCGCTGTGCTGTAGCCGAGGCATCTCCATTGACACACCAAATCGGCACGGGTACACACCACTGATGAAGGCGATCGCTGCCGCGGCACCGTTCGCTGAGGCTCGCAAAGACAGCACGAAGAAAGCCATCGTCAACAAGAAGAAAAGCAAGGACGACGTGGTACCAGCGCGGGGTGGTAACAATCGAGAAGATGAAGCAGACGCCTTCAACAACACCATGGTGAGCTGTGTACTGGCTCACAACCCAAACTTCCACGCAAAAGACCTGGCAGGCCAGACAGCATTGGACTGGGCCAAGCGCACGAGGAACACTGCTGCGGTGACATTACTGGAGAATCACAAGCAGCGCCTGCAGTACCACCACCAGGATTTCGACGACCGCGACGCGAGGCGAAGTGAGTGTCTCGTGATGCTTCAAGATCACGACGCATTAGCCAGAGGAATGGAGTCACGGCTTCGAGAGCCGTTGCTGCAGGAGAACTCACTGCTCGCATTTGTACGTGCAATCCCCGACGGCATGACTGAATCCAGAGTGGCGGCAGCGCGGCTCGATGCCAAGCTTCTTGGCCATGGCGACTCCACTGTCGCGCCGTTTCTCGACGGCTTCGTGTTGAACCGGGAGACCCGCGACGGATGGACGCCGCTGACGAAAGCGGCTGCGAGTGGATTTACTGCTGCGCTGCAGCTACTGCTGACGATGGGAGCCGACCCATCCTACGAAAGCGTGAGGCTCAAGCACACACCATTGACCTGGGCTGCGTACTGCGGCCACGAAGGCGTCGTACTCGCTCTGCTTCACTACGGAGTGAGTGTGTCGCAGCAAACAGTGGAAGGGAAGACGGCACTGATGCACGCGGTGGCGAATCGCCAGTCAAAGATCGTGCGCCACTTGCTCCACGCAATGCATGAGCGCAGCGTTCGACAAGCGAGCGGCAAGGAGAGCTTCCACTACAACGAGGCCATCGTGATGCAGCAAAACAGCCCTCGCCGAGTGGTCAGTCGCTGGGGCAAACGGCCGATGAGCACTGCGTCTGGCAAGAGAAAGCCTGGAACCGAGGAGTGGCACGATATCTTTCTCGAGCTCGTGGGTGCACAAGACTGCACAGGCAAAGATGCGCTATCACTCGCTGAGGAGCTGGCGACTGACAACGCTGGGGACGCGGTGAGGAAGGAGCTACAACACGCGATTCAGCAGGCGGACGAGCACGTGGAATACGTGATGGAGCATCGGGCGCGGACGATGGCGACGCCGTGCAAGTATGCGAGCGATGGATGCGACTTCATCGCTCCGCTTGACTTGCTGCCTTCCCACGAGCTGTACGAGTGTACCAAGCGTCGAATCCTGTGTGAGCAGTGCGGCCAGTCGATCGTGGAGCTCGAAAAGACCGCGCACGATCAGTTGGAATGTGTACGGCGGCTCGTGCCTTGTGTCAATAGGCAGCATGGATGCGAGGTGCTCGTGGTTCTTGGCGACCGTGAGGCCCATGAACACTGGCACTGCCGCAAGCGCCTTGTCGAGTGTCGCCTCGGATGTGGGGAGAGCATGGTATACGACCTGAGGTACACTCACGAAGCAGCGCAGTGTGTTCTTCGACTGGTCGAGTGTCCAGTCGACTGCGGTGCTCCACCATTCCCAGCTAACCAGAGCTCCAAGCATCGACGAAAGCTGTGTTCCAAGCGGATGATCAAGTGCGTTGGTGGCAAGACGGGGACAGGAGGCTGTGCCATGGACGTACCCGCTGATCAGATGGACTTCCACGTCGTCACGCTCTGTGAGAAGCGTCGTGTGCCATGCAAATGGGCGACGCACGGGTGTGAGGCGTGGATCGGCGGCGCTGTGGAGAGTCGACGGCACCACGAGCTCACCGAGTGCCCCTTCCGCGTGGTGCCATGTCGAAATGCTGGCTGTGCGATGAGTGGTGAGCTGCTCGCGTGCTTTCTGGAGGAACACTGCACGTGGCAGTGCAGTCTAGAGCCAAGAAAGTGTCCGAACAAGTGCCACGTGAACGAACTCCCGAGCCACTTGATGGATACGCACGTGGCAAGCGACGCTGGAGACTGTGCGGGACGGCCGACCCCGTGCCGACTGGATCTGTGTGGCAAAACGCTGCGGTTGTACGATACTGAGACGGAGCCGGACCCGCGGATGCTGTCGTCGGATGTCAGTATTGGGGATCAGCTTCGACTATCGATGCGAGGACTGCAACAGCGACTGGAACGGTCGACTGCGTTCCTCACGATGCTTCATCAGCGCGATGGACAACAGGCTGGCAACGACACCGAAGACACGTCTTCGGACGAGCCCGAGTTCTTACGTCGCGGATCGACACGGTCGTACCTGTTGCAGTGGCTCAAGCCATTGCATCGACAGCTGGAAGAGGACGTGCGGTGTGTTCGACAAGAGAAGGAGGCACACGCACGACGTGTTCGAGTGCTCAGCTTCGACCACAGCACTCAGCAGCATTTGCTCGAGTTCCAATACGATGGCCACTCGGACTGGATGGATCTTCGTGGCCGTGAGTACGACGTCGAGCTCGCTGTGGATGCGTCGCCAGCCTCAGGACAAGTCCACGCATCAGCGCTGAGTTTCCGCTGCGGCCTGCTTCCAGCGAACGAGCTCAGCCGCCACGAATCCTCCGACTGCGCACTTCGACTTGTACCGTGCCCTTTGGCTTGTGGCCAGCGACTCACGGCACAGTCCGTCGCCCAGCACCTCGCCAAGCGGTGCAACCTGCGCAACGCAAAGTGTCGTCTTGGCTGCGGTGGTGTACTCTCCTTCATCGCGCTTGGAGAGCATGAAGACACTCGGTGCGAGTTGCGCCAGGTCGTGTGCGAGCACTGCCACACGTCCATGCCGCAGCGCCTCCTAGCCACGCACCTCAACAAACACTGCCCGCGGTACCCTCGCCGCTGCCGCTTTGGCTGCTCAGCCAAGGTCCCGTCCTCCCGTTGCGATGAGCACGAGGCCACAGAATGCCCCAAGCGCCTCGTTCCATGTCCACAGTGTGCGAAACGCGTGTGGTTTTGCGAGCAGGAGACGCACTTGATCGACGAGTGTACGTTGCGAGTCTTCGGTGCGTGTGACGGAGGCTGCGGCCGTGTGCTGCGTGTGAACGAACGCGCCCACCACTTACTCCACGACTGTGTGATGCGGGTGATCGCGTGTCCGCAATGCCACGAATCCATGCCATGGAAAGAGCTAGCACACCACAAGGCGATGCTGTGTGTCCATCGCGAGGTCTTCTGTCGTCGAGGTTGTGGTACACGCATCGAGGAGATCGACGTGGTGTCCCACGAAGACGAACACTGTGAGAAACGAATCGTCCACTGCCCCAACAAGTGCGGAGAACCACTCTCGTTCCTGGCCGTCCATGAACACGTGAGCCTGCAGTGCTCGCTGCGGGTCGTGAGCTGTCCGCATGGCTGTGGCGACAAACTCTTTGCGTACCAGGTGGAGACCCATGGGAAGCGATGCCGTCAGCGTCTTTGTGAGTGTGGGGCTGGCTCGAAACGGTGCGCGAGGCCAATCCGTCTGTGGATATCCAAGCGCACGCTGGTTCGATGCGCTGCTCACCACGAGAGCGCGCTGCTGTGGGCATTGAAGACCCAAGACGAGGATCTCGTGATGTACTTTACGGCTGGCCTCGACATGGACGCGGACGACCGCGGCGTCAACATGGAGTTTGCCAACGGCTTCACGCCCCTCGCGACCGCGGCTGCGCTAGGTAACCTTGAACTCGCCAAGACGCTGCTACGCGTAGGTGCAGACGTGAACCAGGAGAGCTCTCGCGGGCGCACGGCGCTCATGGAAGCGACGCTGACGAGCGATTCGTCGATGGTGGCGCTGCTCCTGGAGCATCGCGCCAGCGTCAACCATGTGAATCGCCATGGGCAGAGCATCGTGAGTGTCGCCGAGTCGTTCGCGGCTGCGGAACAAGAGGGAGAGACACGCGCGAAGCAGGTTCTCGCACTGCTGCGAACGCAGGAGGAGATGGAGCGTGACCAGCGCGAGCTCTTCCGTGCCATTGCGTGCAGCGACTACGAGTACATCGCCAACCTGCTGCGGTTCTCCAGTGGCGAAATGGAGACAGCGCATGCGCTTGAGAAGCAACAGGACGCCAGGCAACAGGCAGTCAAAGATGTGCAGCGGGAGTTGGATGACCGCGTCAAACGCTTGCATGATAGCATCGCGGATACCGAAGCCAAGACGACGCAGACACAGCAGCTGAGGAAACACGTGGAAGACGGCAAGCACCAGATCGCCACGATCGAGAGCTTCCAGGAGGCCACGGTCGCGGATTCAAATGCGCTCGAAGCTGACCTGCTGGCCCACATCCGGGAGATCACAGCACAGGACATCGCCAAGCTGCTCAACACCAACACGCCGTCAGCCGAGTACTTGGTGCTGATGAAGTCGATCTGCATGTTCTGCGGCGTGATGCCGCGCGGCCGGCGCAACGCGAGCGAGTACACGGACATGGAGTGGTGGAAGACAGCGCAAGCCCTGCTGATGGACCGCAGTCTGTTGAGCAAATTGAGGGGCTACCGGAAGCAGGCGATCTCGCCCGACGTGATGGCAAAAGTGCGACGGGAGTGCCTTCGGACGCAGGCGTTTGCAGCGACGACCAGACCCTCCCCGAGTGTGGAGGTGGACGACGAGGAGCAGAGCAAGCCAGTGCTCAAAGGGGACTTGCAGCGCATGGGGACACGACCACGACGCGACGCGTTGAGTGGGGACCTTGTCAGTATCCTGGCGACCTGGGTCAAGGGCGTGGAGATGGAGTACAAGGCGAGCAGTGAGCGCGCCACACTGGCGGATAAGAAGCGGCGAGTGGGCGTGACGCTCGACGCAGATGAACGAGGGCTTCAGAACGCCATCTTCGAGATGCAGGTCGCGACACGATCGCTTCCAGCACGTCAGGAAGAGCTGCAAGCGATCCACCGCAAGGCGGAGACCGCTGAACGTGAACTGGCGGCTGCCAGGCAGCGAAGTCGAGCGCACAAATTGGTCCAGTACGCTGCACTGAACGGACACACGCCACTGTCGTTTGCGTGTGCTGTTGGAAACGAGGCCATGGTGCACATGTTGCTGACCCACGGTGCTTGTGCAGGTCCATCACGTGAAGAACGAGCCGCTTGTGCAGCGTTGATCCAGCTCACGTTCCGTGAGTTGTTGTACCGGAGGAAGCAGCGCAGGATAGCCGGGGAGCGCCGAAGTCGAAGCGATGAAGCCGTTGACGCGTTGGTGCGCAACGTGGCGCACACATTCTTGCTGGGCCACTACCAGCGCAAGCTGCGGATGGTGCAACGCACTCGTCGCATCCCGATCCACGAAGCGGTGTATAATGGCCACCCACAGATCGCCGAGATCTTGCTTGCTCAGGGAGACGCCAAGTTGTGGCACAAGACCCACGTGTTCCCTATCCGCGTGGTGCCTGGATCGACATCAATCGTGAATGCCGTGTCCAAGAGTGCTGAGGAGATGAGGAAGCGAGGCGGGTGGCGATTGCTGCCGTTGACTGGAATGCGAGTCGACGCGGACAATACCACGGCTGCCAAACACAACAAAGACGGTGTGGCCAGCGTCGTTGATCCACGACGACTGGAGGAGCGCCTCGCTCCAATGACGATACAAGAGACGCTGGGCCATGCACTGTGGAAGTGCGACAGCGCCACATTCCTTCGAGACAACGGCGGCTGGCACCACGACGTGACGCGATACACTGACACTGAGCGCTTCGTCCAGAGGTCGATCGACAAGTTGAAGGAACTGCAGGCGACACAGTTGAAGGAGATTCTCGCACGCAAGAACATCGCCAAGAAAACCATGGAGCTGAAGGTGCTTCACTCGAAACTGGCAGGCACGATCATCGCCCGAGACTTCAAGGGCGTGTCCGCGCTGCTTGATGATGGCGCGTTCGCCGACTACGAAACGGACAAGGACGGCTTGACCGCGCTGATGGCAGCGTGCATCGACGAGCGATACGTGGACAACGTGGACGGCGAGCGTGTCTTGGCCGTCGAATTTCTCGTGGACCGTCCGACGAATCGTCCGTTTGTCAACTTTGAAAGCTCCAAGGGCCACACGGCACTCAGCATCGCAGCGACGTACGGACGCACGCTCTGTGCACAGGCGTTGGTCGAGCGAGCTGCTGACGTCAACCTTGCAACGCGTGTCACGCGAGAGACAGCGCTGATGGTCGCCGCTCGACATGGCCAGCTCGCTTTCGTGCAGTACTTGCTGCAGCACAAGACGATTGACGTCTTTGCACGGGATCACAACGGGAAGACTGCCTGCGACCATGCTGTTGACGGTGGCTTCCACGAGGTGCAGCATCTGTTGAGGCTGGCGATGAGCAACGGCACGCGTAGTAGGGTCTTCACCAGTGCCAGCGCCTTGTACAGCGTGTGCAAGTGGGGCTGTGGCTTCATGGCGCCAACCGCTGGCCACGTTCTGGACGACCAGAGTGCCGTGATCGCTGACACCAACCCATTAGCCCAGCACGAGAGCACGTCATGCCCCAAGCGTATCGTTGAATGCCCACGCGGCTGTGGGATCTCCACGTTGTGGGCTGAATCCATCGAGTACCATCTCAAATCCGAGTGTCCTCAGCGTCCCGTGGCGTGTCCACAGTCCAAATGCGGCGCCCAAGTCGCCTTCTGCCACCTCGTCGAGCACAATACACAAGTGTGTGAGTTCCGCATGGTGCTGTGCGAGTGTGGTGACCGCATGACCTACCAGAAGCACGTCATCCACTCTCTCAACCAGTGCCCTGAGCGATTCGTCCCGTGCCCCAACCAATGCCTCACGCCTGACACCAAGAAGGAAGTCGCACTGGTGCGATTCTCACAGCTCAAGGAGCACAATCAAAGCGAGTGCCTCCACCGTCGCGTGCGCTGCCGGAACGGATGCGCCTCCAACGCATTGCTCTTCAAAGACCGTGACCACCACGAGACCCAGGTCTGTTCCCTGCGACGTGTGCAGTGCAAATGGGGCTGTGATGAACCAGTACTCGCCCACGCACAGCACCACCATGAGGGTGACGAGTGTCTTCAGCGGCGGCTTGCGTGTCCGCACAAATGCGGCGTCATCGTTGACTTTCTCGCGCTTGAAAACCACACGTCAGCCGCTTGTTCCCGTCGACCGACGCTGTGTTCGCTGGGCTGCGGTCGACGAGTGCCCCTCCATCAAATGGAGATTCATACAGCATCGGAATGCCGCAAGCGCGTTGTCCAGTGTGGTCTCTGTGGCGAATCGTTCCAGGAAATCGACCTGCCGCAGCACCAGACGGCGGTGTGCTCGCAACGGCTCACCGTGTGCGGTCTCTGTGGGCAGGGGAACCTCCCTAACGCACACATACAGCAACACCGGAGCGAAGAGTGCCGCATGCGCGTCGTGCAGTGTCGATTCAATTGCTACGCGACGCAGCCGCTTCGTGCGCACGCCAAGCGCCAGCACGAACAGTTTGAGTGCACGTTTCGGCCGATGTTTTGCCCGCTTGGCTGTGGGGAGACCATCATTGCGCACACACTGAAGAAGCACGAGAAGAGCTGTGTCATGCGCATCGTGCAGTGCAGCAACGGCTGCGGCGTGGAGCTGCGCGAACGCGAGCGCGCGGAGCACGAGCGCCGCTACTGCTCGGCGGCTTCAAGGGCACTTCAACGAGGGAAACAATAGTTACGAACACCCAGAGACGTGAATGGGTTCTTAACTTTTGAAAATATGAGTCTTTGTATCGCCGGTGTCGAAGTTTCAGCCACGACGAAGAAGAATGAGGGAATGCAAGCAATGCCGGAGCTCGCTCGACGCGCCTGATCCACTGCACGCAGCAGGTAAGTGGAGACTCCACCATGTGCAGCAGGCAGATACGTCGGTGTAGAGCCCAAATGCTGATGGTAAATAGGCCCCGCGCTTGGCGAGAGTTATGTTCTCCTCCCGACGGCGATCTCACCACGCGGGATGCGCACTACCTTTGCGTCTTTGACGCACTCGACGATCCATGATCCGTGGGAATCGACGCTGCTAACGCACCCGCTCAGCTCCATCGACTCGCAAGTCTCTGCACAACAGACACCGCTGTCTGGGACACAGACCCCCACGCCAGCAGCGCCAATGTCGATGACCGAGAGCATCGTCGCAGTCGCAACGCACGCAGATCTGAGTGACAACGTGCAGACGCTCAATGCCTATCACGCGCACTGGTAGGTGGTGCGACTGAACGGTTCCTTGTGATGAGGAGTGTCCTGATAACGGTGCAATGGATGCGAGAGCAGCTCAGGCCAACCGGTGCAAACGCCAGTGTGCAGCACGTGTGTGGAGACCATGATCGCGCAGATCGATAGTCGCGCGGAGAAGGCACGGTCCGAGAAGAGGTCGTTCACAGGGTATCTCCAATCGACTGGCTCCTCCATGCGCAACGAGGAGGTCGAGCAGATGAACGAAAAGATCCGATTCGTACGTTGTTTATTATCGATATCTATACACCCAAGGATACGATCCGCAACTCATTCATGTTGTGGGTACACGTGTAGTATGAAGACGAACTGCGCGCGCTGGAAGAGAACCTGACGCTCATGGAGAAGGAGCGTCACGAGCTTCGACAGCGTCACTCGGAGATAGAGCAGGAAACGGTCGCCTTACACCAAGAAGAGTCCACACTGTGGGACGAGTTCAACGAGCTTCAGTTGGAAGAGATCGTGTTCAACGACCTGCGGGACTCTGCCCAGTCCAAGTTGGCTGCACTGGACCAGTCGATTGCGGTCACACGCAGTCACCACGTGTTGAGTGACCTGTTTTCCATCAGCCAAAAGGGGCCGTTCGGCACACTCAACGGGTTCAGGATGGGGTTGCTGCCGACCGAGCAAGTGGAGTGGAACGAAATCAATGCAGCCCTCGGAGAGTCGGCATTGCTGCTGCAAACGCTCGCGTCCATGGTGAACCTCGAGTTCTCCGAGTACGTAGTCCGCTGTTCCGCTTGTGTACACACGTGCTGACTGGTTCATGTGGCTTAGCTTCAAGATTGTACCACTGGGCAGTTTCTCCAAGATCATTCGGGTCAGCAGCATTCGAATGGAGTATCGATTGTACGTGGACTTTGGCTGGGAGTGTTGATATCGTCTCTGTTGTCTAACTATTATGACGGGTGTAGGCACGGCTCCGATCAAGACAACTTCACCGAAAGCCACTTCAACTTGGGCGTTGGTGCCTGGATCACGTGCATCGGGCAGCTCATCAGCCACGTGGAGGCCCAGGATCGAACGATGCGGCTACCGTACAAGGTCTCGAAGCATTCCATCGGTGGATACTCTGTTCTCTTCATCAAGAACAAGCACGCCGAGTGGACGAAAGCCCTGCGGTACGCTCTGACAGATCTCAAGTGGATACTGACGTGGGTCGTGAAGCGGAATGGACACTGAGAGATGCTCGTTCACCGTCACCATGTCTTGTTAATTTATCAGTCGCGCATGAGCTTCGCTGTAACATCGATCGTATCGAGCGCGGGAGAAAGTTGTCTAATGTACTTTATCGATGCTCACAGTCGAATACAGAAAATCTAGAGCGAGAGCAAGAAAACAAATCTACAAAGCTACTACGTAGTAAATAGAATGGCGATCGACCCAGATCAACCGTCCATGAGATCCACAGCTTGCCGCTTTGCGGATGGCGAGTCTGCCTGTGAAGAAGAAGTCGACGGCGAGGTGTCCACGTCGCTGAACAGCCGCTTCTTCTCGACATTCACGGAGGAGGATTCACCCGCCGAGTCCTGGGCTTCTTCGAAGAAGTGGAGCAGCAGCTTGGCGTCCTCACTGTTTGCAAGGCTATCTCGAATCTTGGGCACGACCAGCTTCTGAGCTTCGAGGTGTGGATACTTGAGCTGCCCCGTTGGTTTGTGAGGCGACGCTCGCTTTGACGCAACTGTTGCGCCGTTGGTCGGGGTCGTCGCTGGGATTCCTGTCGCTGTGAGTGAGTCCACGAATGCCCTCTCCACCACAGCGAGCTCATCTGCTGCCTCTTGGATTAACCTCCGGTTTTCCTCTGTGTCTTCAAGCGCGCGAAAGATCTGCTTGCCGATGGAGCTGTTGCCCTTGAGTTTCTTGGTGACTCGCATCGCTTCACAGTTGAGACGCTTGGCCAGGTACCAGCGCAGCGACGTGCCGTCTTCGACATGGAGCCGACCGAGCTTGAAGTAGTAGATGATCATGTTGGTGAACGCCTCTTCTTCTGCCGTCCACTTGCCACTGCGCAGTCCCGGTGGACACTTGGACTTGGTCGATCGCTTTTCTCGCGGCCGCTTGGATCCACTGTGGCTGTTACTGGCTGAGAGCACGCTGGTGGAGCTCTCGTCGCCGCTGTGTTCCGCGTACGCCATCAGCGTGGCAGCGGCGAATTCCTCGTGCTTGACGAGCACTGGTACAGGGATATTGCGCTGCCGCGGCTCGACGTTTTCGTCGTTGTGCGCCAGGTACTGGACGTCCCCAGTGCCCAGAGAGCGGTGGAAGCCCTCGGTGGCCGTTGGACTCGCTTGGTGGTCACCGTTGACCGTACTTAGCATCGCGTGCTTCTTGGTTGACAAGGCGTCGCTTGGAGAACGCAGCAAGTGTGTGCGTCGTTGAAGCAGCGGAGGCGGGGCTTGCGAGTCAAAAGGGCGACTGCCAGTCACGGTGGCCACGGGAATTGAAGTTGAATGGCTCTGACGGTCGCTTCAAGCAGGAGCGACGAGGAATTGACTGGGGATCGAGCTGCCCAATCACCGCGCGCGCTGCTGAATGAACAAACCCTAGCCGGTCTATGGACACACACAACCACCGACAAAGTCAGTCACGCGACCTCGACCACAATGTGATGCACTGCGGTTCACAATGGAAAGAGAGAGAGAGAGAGTCCGATGTAGCATATACACCGTCCCCTCCCTTCCCCTCCGTCGCAGCAGACGCCGTACATAACGTTACTCAGAACACCATCGACTCACCAGATCGATACAAATGCGCGGGTCCAAAGCCCTAGCTAAAACACCTGCCGCGGTTCACACAACCCGCGTCACACGGAGGAGAGACCTGCATCCCCACGTGTTAGTTACGCCGTCTGCATTGTCCAAAGTTGGTGTGTACACGGCGAACCATCGTCCTCACCTGAGCTGTTTTGAAGTGAAGCCACCAGAAAAGCCCGCGCTTTTTTATCTGTTGTTTTCGCACCCGGTTCTGGCGTGAAGAGACCGATCACGGAGACCTAGGTATCGGTGGCGGTGGGCGCTGTATAGCCAAGCGTATGGAGGTAGCGTTCGTGCGGGAGTGTGGCGCGATAAGAAGAGGTGGCGAGCTGAGGATGCCGCCGCGATGCGAGGCTTCTTCGTGGTGATGGTTGGTGGTTCCGACTTGCTGTTCTTATCAACCTATTCAAACCCAGACCTAGCCAATCCACCAATGAGATCGAGGAATGTTCTAGTTTTAACCAATCATAGGACGCTCTGCCCGCCCTTTATGACCAATAGTTAGACGCGATGATTCAACTTCAACTTGTTGATGGGGACATGGGCACTTTTGTCCGGAAATGAACTCACACCTCAGAGATTCGCATGAGAAAATCTTGGTGAATAGCACGCCGTGAGTGAGAGCTCTCGATGCTCCTTGCATTATTGTATTTTGCGATACGCTCGTTGGAGGCGCGAGGTTCACGCGTGACTTTGGCGACAAGCTGAACTATCGTCGTGCAGTCGTGATTCAATGTGGACCACCCACTTCAACTGGCTGACAAACCCAATCACTGCGTTTCAATGGTTAGGGGAGTGGGAGAGAGCAAAACTTCGAGATAGTGACATAGCCACTTCAACTTGAAGTTGCCTTGAGAAAAGAGCTCTTCAGCCAAACAAATTCGGAAGAGCGATGGCTGCTCTATTTAGGGGTCCTACAAGGTTGCATGGATGTCGGGTGACGCAAAGTCTTTGGATGGAGTGATGATGGTCGAGATAAATCATTCATTCGATTAATCTTCTGGATGTCCCCTCCTGTTGCCTCCCTGCTCCGAACTGTGCCGTCTTCGACAAGAAGTGTGTTGCAGCTCAAGGACGGAAGATGCCACAGTGACGCTCATGTGACTGTTCAAATTGTCCACACTGAACTCCACCACCACGAAACGATCATGCTGACCAGCTTTTGATTTGTAGAAGAATCGAGGACAAGCAACTGACTTGATATTTTCAACCAATCAATTGATCAATAGACGATTTTCTACCAATCATATTGAAAGGACGGCAACCGAAACGGTTTGGCCGTTTACATTGGTCTGAACACCTAGATCAACGCGGCGAAGAGAGAGAGAGCCATTCGCACCAGAGGAACCACCGCAGAAAGATCACATAGCGACGTTGCATGTGCAACGCCTGCGCTTTCGTGGAAAGAAGCTTGCTCGCGATGGTAGAGCTTATCAGGTCTGCAAGAGTCGGCGCGGCTGAGTGCAACAATGCGTCACCCCTACTGTAGCGACCTAGACAGCTTCTTCCATGAAGCATTGCGCCTCTTGACTCGAAGGTGGGATACCATTCCTTTTCCTCGCCTCACATATCGATCTACCGGCTTCGACGCGAGTCGCTTTGGCTGTAGGCGTGATTCTTTCCCACTGGATCCCCAGTCTTCGCTGATTCGGGACCTGTACCTCTGTGGTCGTCATCAAGATGAACACCTCCGACATTGCTGCGGCTCTCAATGAGACGCTGGCATCGATCGCACCGAATTCAACGTTGCCTCCAGACTTCAACGTCACGGCAGCCCTCGAGTGGCTCACGATGCTCAACAGCTCCATTGCCAACAACAACGCGACGGCTGTCGAGCTGCTGCTGAAGGAATTGAACCTGACCACGCCAGCACCGACAGTCCTGACTACGTTGGCGCCAGCAATCAATGCCATGATCGAGGCCGAGAAGAAGGAGATGAAAGAGATGGCAGCCAGGAAGGCTATGGCCGAGTACCTCTCGGACCGCTTCCACACGCTCCAGCTCTTTCTGCTCGCCGGCTACGGCATCATGTGTCTCTTGTGTATCATCCTCGTCGTGTACCTCCGTCTCAACCGCAACGTGGCGTTCAAGGGCGACGTGGCTGCTGCACGCAAGATCATCTTGCCAGCGTTCGAACCGATCCTGATTGTGCTTGGACTCGCCACTGGCACCTACACGATCTTCTTCTGTGTGGCATTGGCGACCCACCTCTACGAGTTCAGCATCTCCAAGCTCGCCACGGAAGTGTTCTACTCGGGCCGCCAGTTTGTGTTCCTCACAATCGTGGTGTTCATGCTGCAGAAGAGTGTATCCGGGCCATCGCTGCGCCGCTCGATGCTCATCACGCTGATCTTGTCGACCTACACCATCCCTATTGTCTGGTACATGTCGACGTACGGAGACCCAGACCATTTCTACCCGGTGTTGACATCGTCGCGAGGCGCGCTGCTGCTGCTGTACACATACGTCTTCATTCGCCCACCAGGACGCGCCAGCAAGCGCACCATTCGCGAGTTCTGTGTGTACGCGTACATCTACTACGGACTGCTCTTCGCGTACAATGATCTCTTCCACCAGATGCAGCTGGAGGCAGGATTCAACCTCACGTACGCCAACCTACTGGTTGGATCGATGTGTCCACTCGTCATCTTCCGGGTGCTCAAGGCCGACACGGAGCACTGGCGAGGCATGGGTCAACGCGCTGTCGCGCTGCAGACGCTGTTCCGCCAGAAGAACAACCTGCCAGAGCGTGTGTCTTCCAAGGGTCTTCACGTTCTCATTGAGATGCACCGCAAGTACATCATCGATTTCGCGTACCTCGAGTTGAAGCAGCGCATCGGCACGGGCGCCAGTGCTGTCGTGTTCGCCGGTATCCTTCGATCCAAGATCCCAGTCGCTGTCAAGGTGTACACGCCGTCCGATGTGACGGAAGAGACGGTCGCCGAGTTCTCGCAGGAAGCGGCGTTGTGTGGTGCACTGCACCACCCGAACATCGTCAAGTTCTACGGCATGTGTGTGTGTCCACCGACGATCTGTCTGGTGTCCGAGTTGTGCCAAGGCAGTCTTGAGGACGTGAGCTGCTCGATCGCTCGTCGCTCGCCACACCCCAACCGCCAGCAGCTGCTCATCAACATCGCGTACATGCTTGACGCCTCTCGTGCCGTGGCCTACATCCACAGCTTCACGCCAGCGTTCTTGCACCGCGACATCAAGCCAGCCAACTTCCTCGTGGATGCTGACAACACGGTCAAGCTGACGGACTTTGGTGAGTCGCGCAGCCTCCCACGAGCCAACATCGCTAAGAACCGACCAGGAAAAGGCGAGTACTACGAACGACGCGGCAGCACTGGCAGCAGCGGACAGATGAGTGCCAAGACGGCGCGAGACAGCGTGTCACTTGGCAGCGGTGCCAACTTGCAGCAGATCCGCATGTCGGAGGGGGGCGATGGCAACTTGCAGCGACTCACGATCAAGGGCACTGTGGATTACATGGCTCCTGAGATCATCAACGGCAAGGCCGGCCTCGCCTCGTACGGTGAGGCAGCCGACGTGTACTCGCTAGCGATCACACTGTGGAACATCATGTACCCTGGTCGTGAGAAGTACCCTGATTCCAATGGCAACACTTTCAAGATCTTCGAGCTCGTGACGCAAGGCCAGCGACCCGCAATCGATGGCCTGATGCACCCGAGCCTGCGTGCAGTGATTGAGAGTGCATGGCAGAGCGACCCTCGTATCCGTCCGTCCGCGCAGAACATTGTGAGCATTGTTGAGACCATCCAGGAAGAAGTGGCCGCGGCGTTCGCGATGGACTTGAATGACGAGTTGGCCGAGGAGCTGGTGCTCACGAAGCAGCGCGGCAAGGCGACGATGGAGATCAGCAGCATCACCGGTGAACGCTGCATTGAGCACATGGAAATGCAGAGCTATGTCAACTCGGCGAGTGAGGCCGTGCGCCTTGGTAACGCGCTCATGGACGCTGGGCTTCTGCACCATCTCAAGCACTCGCGGCCATTCGAGAATGACAGCTCGGTCTACTTCTTCGACGACGATAACATCAACTTGTGCCAGCCGCTGGAAAAGTACGACGGCGCCAAGGTCACCAAGGGATCCATGGGCTCTGACGCGGAGCTAATCGACGACCGCATGACCGCGGCATCCTCAGTTACGCGCATGACCAAGCGCTCCCGTTCACAGCGTACCAGCTCAACGCACGGGAACCAGCTCTCCGAGTACCTCCAGGGTACAGCGGCTTTGAGTTCCGAGCATACTCTACTCGAGAACGGTATCTGCGCATGCTGCAAGCTCGGCCAGCGCCTCGCACTGCCCAAGTCGCTCACACGTCGCAAGTTCCGACGCAACAAGTACAAGCCGATCGCCGAGAACAGTGTCCTCCACGCGAGCCTGCTGAATGAAGAGCATGCCACCAGCGACGCCCCCGAGCTGCTTCTCCGTGGGAGCCACGACGACTTTGACGACTTCGACTCGATCCATAACATCCCCAACGACCCTCATGCGTGAGCGCAGCGCGAGACCAGTGTAGTTCTGTTGATCGTAGTGATGATGTTCAGTGTGTATCTAATCCACATTAGTGTGTTTTTGCATCTAAAACTCTATTTTGGTATCATCCAGTCTGATCTTAGAATGAGACGAAACCACAATTTCGAAGGGGTAGGGTATACGTTTTGCTGCATGAAGCATGCTTTGATTGTCGAATCTTGGATACACAGTGTACTCTATGAAGGTGACGCCAAGCGACCACCAGTTCAATTACTCCACCACGCGCAAGCCAGCGGCGTCGGCGTGAGCAATGAGATGCGGCAGCGCATCGAGAGCCGCAAGCGAGCGCGGCCTCTGCCGGACGGCGCCGCCGGTGTGCCATAGCTTGGCGCCCACGCGCATGACAGGAAAGAACATGCTGGTGAAGAACCTGCAAGGCGTGGAGTCGCTAGGGTCGACTACGGCGATTGCTCTTAGTGTACGACAACAAGATCTGGGACTGCGAGTGCTCGATCACGCCGACAGGGAGGTACCGTACCAAGGATGAGACCTTCGCGCGCCTCCAGCGGTGTGCCACGTTGTGCAATAGCGCCGTGCTTGATGAAGAGTCCAAGTACGAAAAGATCGTGCGTGGCTTGGGCACCACGGTCAGCGTTGTACGTGGCGATCCACTGTCGTTGAAGACTGGGCTCAAGGTCAACCGCGAGACCATCGGCGATGTGTCAGAGTCTGCGATGATCAAGCTTTGCCGGGACAAGCGGGGCGTTGTCGAGTACCGTCGTGCCAATCAAAAGACCAAGGAGATTCCATTCAACTCGAAGAACAAGTTCCTGGTCTCGATCCACAAGCAGAACAATGACTCAGCCCAGCCGCTGTTGCTGGTAGACGAAGGGTGCCCCAGGGCGGATCCTTTGTACGGTTCTGACCAATAATAATGGCGAAGAGGTGGAGCTGACGAAGAAGCGGCTTGGCGAGATTGAAAAGCTTTAGTTGGAGCTGGCCACACGCGGCGGCATGCGCGTCCTCGGCCATTGTGAGAAGCTGCTCGACCGAGATCGGTACCCAGCCGACTACCAGTTCAATACGGACATGCCCAACTTCCCTCTTGGTGAAAAAAATGTTGACTACGAATCGGTTTCAAGGCCACTTGACGGTGCAAGCGATGGAGGCAGCTTGGGGTGCTGGGTATTGCCCATACTATCCGATGCGAGGCCGACGCTCGCACTTCTTCAACAAGGACTGGCTACGGTGGGATGCCAGTGACTCTTAGATGGATTGGACTCGAAGCTGGCCGACGAGATCTCCTTCACGCATCAGCCACTCGGCGTGAACGTGATCACTGACGCAACCATGAAAGAAGGACAGTGTTGAAGGACCTCGATCGACCAAGGATGCATGCGAAGAAGCTTCCGTTCGACTGGCCACTGCCAATGTCTCGCTCTCGGGGACTGAAAAACTTCACGCTGTCGGACTTGATCTGCAACAATGGCAAGGCGTTCCAGTGTGTGTCGGTCGGTGGTGAAATCTACACGGGAGAGCAGGACTTCCGTGCTGGGTTCTCGACGGTTGACGACGACGGCACTCTGCGTGTGAACATGCTGTCTCGGTTGGCCCAGGCCAAGGCCCTCGCAGTCGCTCAGACGACGTATTTTATCGCGATCATTGCGACCTAGTGGTCCAATGACGAGATGCGCAAGCTCATTCTACGCAAGATCTCGAGGATGTGTGTGGACCCAGCGACTGGGCGCATCAAGCGCACCTAGGGATGGATGGAGGGGAACACATACTACTAGGCATGCTATGGATCAGGTGAGGGGATTCAATGGTTATGATTACACAGCATGCTGCATCCCATCATCGTACTCGTCTTCTTCGTCCGTCGCCTCATCCCCTGTGATTGCCGCTGGGCTGTTTCGAAGGAATAGGCTGTACTCCCGCTGCTGCTCCCGTCCTTGCAGCAAAGGTCGCCTCTCTTCAGTTGAACTGTGGTGTGGGATGGTCGATGAGAGAGTGGCCATGTCCAGCACCTGCTTGAGCGATGGCTTGCGAAGAGCGTCATCCGTTGTTGGAGATGGAGGAGACAGTAAGTGCCTTCGACTCGATGGAGAAGACTGTGAGGACACGCTATATCGAGACCACGGCCATCGCCACCGCGGCCGTCGTGGTATCTGCTCTGGTGCTGGTCTCGCCATTGGGTGGATACTACGGTCATACTGTGCGTAGCTGTCCAATGCGCAGAGCGATCGAAAGTGTTCGTGGGCGATGGTATCCATCTCGGACTGAAGAGTTAGTAATCTGCCTTCCAGGAAGTCCTCGCTATCGACATAGCCACCGAATGTACGCCGCTCGAGCGCACAGGCCAAGCCGTCGACGCTGAAGACGAGATACCCACACGTGATGACTCCCAGAAGCACGGTTCCTAGTCGTACATTCGCTTGGATGAGGACGCATGCGTGTAATACGATCCCAGTAAGGATCGCTTGCGGTGTGTACCACGTCAACGTCCACTCTGGAGCATCGCCCCATACACGGATGACAGCAGCAGCTTGAAAAGGTATCACCGAGACTGGCGATAGCAGATCTGGTCTTGTGGCCGTGTGACGACGTAACTTGTACTCCATCGCTGCCGCGCATCGTCTGTTGGACTGATACTGGTGTCGTGGAGCCGTGTGTGCTAATGCGTCCAGCTCATCGCTCGTAAGAAGGCAGCGTAGCTGCTCGGTAGGCTCGGCACGAGGAAAGCGGCAGTCTTGGATGGTCAACGCCATGTAAGCCAGAAGCCACCTCTTCAGATCCCCGAGAAACGCAGCTTGTTGGCCGGTAGTGTCGAGCGATGACGCACACCCAGTGCACGCAGCCATGAAGAGTGACTGCGCATTGTCCATCAACGCATGTAGCGCCTTGCTCCCTCGACTTCGTCGTCGCAACGCCATGACCAAGCGAAGAAGTACCAGCCCAAGAACGCAGATTACGACCGACATCACCATGACTTGAAGTGGCGGTAGGACACTCAGACATCCCGTGATCGCGTGGACGATAGACAGCGCTAGCACCAGCAGCACTGCTGTGACTGTCCGCATCGTGGCTATAGCATAGCCATAGGGCAGCGCATTGTGCCCCGGGTGCGCAGCCGTCCACAGCGTGCCACTGTGGCGTCGTAGCACTTCGTGTATCCTCGCGATCACCATTTCCATCGCAGCTCCGGTCTCACTTTGGACAATGCGCACGCTGGTCAAGCGCAGCTCAGGGACAGCGATTTGCATTCGGCGATCTTTGCATCATCGCTCCAAGATCGTGGTCAAGAGAAAAAAAAGAAGAAAAATATAGAAGCTCGCGATCCATTCCATGGTGGTCATCATGGCCACCAATCGTGCACCCGCCGGCGGTGAAACGGCGCACGAGCACTCTGAAGCACAGCGCGGTACGGTACAGTACAGTGTGTGACGCTAGGCGCGTGCAAGCTGCCTACTGGCTTGAGAGATTGTGTTGTGGATGCGATGACATCACCCGCAATCTAGCGGTGTATGTGGTGGCTCATGTTGCAGTTTTTGTGTGACTCTTCAGACGATCGCACCTAACATTGATACGACTTTCACTGTACTATTCCTTTCCCAAAATTCATGTTGACAAATCCGAATTTGATCATACTGAATCCTCAAGTTGAGGATTCAGTGAGGACAGACCTCAACCCAACCCAACCACCCCTCATGACCCAGTCAAGCCGCACGTTGCATCCCGTGGGCTTGGCAATACATTAAAAACTACTACAGTATATCTGCATCGATTCTTTGTCCCACGCTCTCTGGACCTCGCATGCCTGCTTCTTTCTTCTTCAGCACACCTGACTTCTCACTACACTCACACTGCGGCCACCCTACCCGTGTGTCTCGTTTTCACCCACGCACTGTCCACTCGGAGCTCGTGGTGCTTCGCGGGACGCTGCCGGCCACGTAATGGTGGTTGGTGGACCCGCCGCGTTGGTGTTGGCGTGCTTCCATGATGGGCATCGCGCCCGAGTTGAGGTGGAATGTGCCACGCTGCACGTCCGAGTACTCGCTCTGGCCTTCGGACCGGAACGACTGTGTGTCGTACTCCCAGTCCGACTGGTCGTCGTAGCCTGTCTGGAATGAGAACTTGCTGGCGTCCGACGGACGGATGGTCATGTCGATGCTCTCGCCCTCGGCGATGTCGTTGAAGCTGTTGCGGCGGTATGGGTCCAGCGTGAACGAATCCTTGTGCCTGTACTGCGGTTTGTACTGGTCCACTGCCGGGTAGAACGACGAGTCCTCGTACTGTGGGTACGCCACGGGCAGGTTGTGCATCTGCGGCGATCGGTGCGTGACGAATTTAGACGACGTCGCCGTGTACTGGCTCGACCGGTCGTTCACCACCGAGGCTGGTGGCATGGGCGTGCGGAACGGAATCTCCTTCATCTGGCGGCGAGTGCGGCGCTTGCGCAGGATGCAGAACACCAGACCGACCACGAGGATGAACAAGCCAATGCCCAGACCAATGTACAGGAACGTGGTGCCGCTCTTGACCGCTGGGATCGCCACCGTCACGGTCGAGTACATGGCCATATCGAGGCGGTTGCCGTCCACGGTTTGCACCGCCACACGCGACACCAACACGTACTTACCCGGCTCTTTGAAGCTGTGCTTGGCCGAGTACTTGACCGCCCCGGACGTGAGGTTGCGGTCATAAAACTGCGTGATGGACGAGGTACGCGAGGTCGGGCCCTCGTATGTGGAGCACGCCTTGGACTTGTCATCAGCGTTCTCAAGGCACGCGCCGAAAATGGCGACGGGTACGATGGACCACACGTTGGTGTTTGGGTTCAGCACAGCGTCGATCGGCGAGACTTCGCCCACAAGCATCGCAGGGTCGCGCGCCGTCTCGAGTTGCATCCCAAAGTCGATCGTAAACTCCTCGTTAATCTCCATCGTGTTGGTCGAGAGCGAGAGCGACATGGAGCCTGGACATAGCGTGTTGGTGTGGATCGAAATGTACGTCTCCTGCGTCACGGCGTCCGTTGGCGTCTCGCCATCGTTGAACACCCAGCAGTACGTCGTGGCGGCGTCGCGGCTGATCTTGTCGACGGCGCCGGGCAGCTCGCCGATCTGAACAGGGAAGTAGGTGACGAAATCCAGCCGCGCGTTGGCGAACGGGATCGTGATGGCCGCGACGCCCGTGTACTTGCCCTCCTTCGAGATGATGAGTTCGTTGGACCCAAACGTGGCGATGCGGTCGTTGAAGTTCTGCGGGTTGTTGGTGGACTCAAAGTAGGTGCCCTTGTACGTGTCACGGTCGGTGAACGCGTCGCAGCCACGAAAGTCGCAAATGTGAAAACTAGCAACCGGAATGTCGAACGTCTTGCCGGCGAGCGAGCCACCCGAGCCATCCGACGCCGCGACGCTTTCATTATTTGAGGAGTCCAACAGGCGCGCCGGCACGGGCGCACGGCCGATCACGCCGCTCGTGTAGAACTCGAATTCCTTCGGCTTGTCCTTGTCCGCGATGACCGCAGTCATGCTCAGTTGGATGTACTCGCCCTTGTTGATCGTGGTCGGGAATCTCACCTTGACCTGCACCGGGCATGGCGTGCCGACGGCCTCAGCCTCTATCTTCTGCACCGCGGAGAGCGGGTCCTCGTACGAGTACAAGCTGTAGTAACAGTAGGTGGTCTTGCCATCCTGCTTGTACTTCTTCGTGGACAATGTGGACCTGTTTGACCAGGCATGCCAGAGTTTAGACGGCGAGGTCGGACACTGGACATGGGAGTGGTTAGACTTACATTTTGATGGCGGTCTCTTTGGACCCCGGATTCTGGATCCAGAGACAACGGTGTCCGGAGCGAGAGAATCAATAGTACGTTGACTGGAAGCGGGCAGCGCACACCGAGTCAAGTAAGTGCGAGAATACAATAGGGGACGCGCTGCAAAGATGCAAAGCTTTGAGTGCGGACACGGCGCTGATCGAGCGAGCAGAGGAATCGGCCTCCGAGAACCCACGAAGACGGGTGTGAAAACAAGAGGAATCAAGGTCCCGCAACTCGCAGTTGCCTTGTTGGCGGAGGTGAAAACCAACTGGACATCTCGAAGGTGCCGGCCGATTGGCAGAGAGACAGCGCCAGAAAGCAAACCCACAGTCAAAAGTTTTGACTGAGTTTGCTTTCTGGCGCTGGCTTTTGACTCAAAAAAAGCCAATCGTTGTCATGTTGTGCGGCCAATTTGGAACCTAACCCCAATTAGGAAACTCTTTGCCAAATCAACTCAATTTTTTTCAGTCATAATTTCTCGCCACCGAGATCTGAACTTGGGATTTTTTCTTGGTTGAATTCAGCCGAGTTACTTCAGTATAACTCGGCATAAATGCCACCATCGACTCTCTCGAGATCTGGATGTGGGTATATAGGTGTTACTGTTACGGTATTACCAGATCATCTCCAGTCTTGGGAATGGATAACCGGTGGAGTTCATGTCTACACTTTCACAAGATTCATAGCTCGCTGCAATCCAGAAGCTCAACCGACTGAACGTTGTTTGGACTGTACTCCAACACCAACAAATTGTTGGCTCATATTCCTGCAAGAAGGGTGCAAAACTTGTGGAGATAACCTTTGCGGGTCACAAAGCGACAGCCTCTGAATAGAACCTTCTTTTAAAAGCATTAAATCTCTATTCATAAGTCAATAGAGAAGTATTAACCTCGTTTTAGTGTTGATGATCCAGTAACTTGACGCACAGCTACACACAAAGCCGGGCCAGCCCATCAAGTCCCGCCGCGACTCGCCAGCATCAACGCGAAGCAGGCATCAAGAATCCACCCGATCGCTGCGTGGCGATGTCTTGGGTTCTCCGAAGACTGACAATCGTCAACCTTACATACACGCCCATTTTCGCGATGCGCGTGCTGTACCCAGTCGTGTGGGCGCTCGCGGCTCTCGCGCGCAGCGCCTCGGCTGCAACGATGACGGTCGAGGCCGTCAAGTTCTCTGTAGTATGCTGGCGGACTGAGGCGGTTGATGGTAATCTCGCGATCAACACCGGACCCGCGTACGATAACGGTTGTCCCATTGACGTCGAGATCGCCGACCTCTCAGGCACGTTCCTGCCTGGCGACGACGTGCCTGTGATCTGGAACGTGGCACTGATCACGGACCCACAGAACGTCAATGACATCGAGATGCCGGTCCCACCGCTGCCTACACTCCCTGCAGGCGCGAACGAGCCCGTTCAGATCGCAGCCACCTACACGCGCACATGTGAGAGTATCAACACGTGTAACCCAACCACACCAGCGACGCTGGCGACGGAGGCTCAGTCCAGCAACTTCTCATCCACTGGTGATCCGGTCGTGTTCAGGGCACTCACCGGACTCCAGTTCGACGCACCGGGAGACTACGTTGTAGCCGCGTTTGTGGACATCCCAGACGCAGAGTCCCCGACCGTGGCGTACCACTACGCGACTTACGTGACCATCACCATCTCAAATACCGTCGCGCCCAAGACGACCCAGAACGAAGGAGTGGTGCGGTGTCGTACCTCCCGCCAGAGTGCATTGAACGAGACGTTGGACGCGTCCACAAATGCGGCCGGCGGCGAGGTCTGTGAGATCCGCATCGCCATGGAGCCCATCCAGGTGGTCAAGCCAAAGGCTGCCGTGGACGTGTCGTGGACCGCTACGCTGGACCAGAATGTGGACACTGCCATCCGCATGCCGTCGCCGCTGATCCAGACCGACGTGGATGGCAAGGCCTACGACATTGTGAGCGCCACTTTCAAGTTGTGCAAGAGCAGCGAGGCGTGTGATGAATACACCGCCAACGTCGAGTTCGAGACCGTCGTGTCGGCTGGGCCAGCGTCGTTTTTAGACAACACGGCATCGTTCACGGCCAAGAGTGTCGTCCTACCGACTGCTGGGCCACACCTCGCGATGATCCAGCTTGTCATCGGTGGCCAGAACCGCCGATATGACTACATGTATTACCTGAGCCTGGTCGCATCCGACACCGACATCGCGGCGGCCGTGGATACGACCACATTCACGGTGGACAGCGCCACGCCTCAGTGCTGGAGTGTACTCGCCGACGGTTCTGAAGACAAGGTAGCATCGACCAGCGTGGCGGCCGTTGGTCAGGGCAAAGCCTGTCCGTACAGTGCGTCTCTGTCCGTCAGCTCGGTGACTCTGGCAGAAACTGACACACTCGATCTCAGCTGGACTGTGGTTGCCAACGACGTAGCCATGACATCATCGTTTCCCTCCGGCAACCTCACGGCGTCCTATGACGCCGACTCCACCTCATTAGTGACCCTACCGGGTCTCCACCTCTATGCATGCAGCGAAGGAACTGTGTGCACCCCATTCAGCCCCAACAAGACACTCATCTTCACGGCGCCGGCACGGAACCTGACGGATGGTAAGGCCATCGTCAACGCCGAGGCCGTCAAGTTCCCTGGCCCAGGCAAGTTCACCCTCATGGCTCACTCGGTCGTGCCCAGCGGCGCCGGCCGCGTCGACGTCGCTGTGTACGCGGCTGTCACCGTCTCTGTCACCGTCTCCGGCACTGAGAGCGGTAGCAGCAACACCGTCATGTACGTGCTCGTGTCGGTCGGATCCGTGATCGGCGTGATCATCATCTTCCTCGTCGTGGTGTGGATCCGCAAGCGCCGCCACCGTCAGCGCATGGACAAGATGGTGCAGTTCGGTCTCTTCGGCGCGCCGGCCGCGCGTGCACGGGAGGCGACGATGATGAAAGCCACCGAGTCGCGCAGCTCGTTGCCATCCGAGCACACGCAGCCATCGTTCAACTACGTGCAGGCAGAGCGTTCGCCCGCCGAGTACCCAGCGTTCATGAACGAGCAACGCAAGGACTCGCTGTCGTACGACCCGTACACGCGCACGAGTTTCATGGAGATGTCAGTCGAGGAGTCGAACCTGAGCTTCGCATTCACCGACAACAACTTCTCCGTGGACGACTCGAGCCTCAGCTTTGCGTTCAGCGAGAATGAGCGCCGCAGTAGCGACAGCGAGGCCTTCGAAGTGTAACGGAATGGATCGACAGGGTTTCTGAATACTAGTATGAATGAATCAAGGAATGGTTCTGCGAGTTCATCACGTCACAGAACCATGACCCATGCTACTCCTATGAGAACCGTCCAAGCCACGCCGAGTGGACCAAGTGCCGTAGCGCCACTCAGCATGAACGGGTAGAACACGTCGCGAGGGATGGAGAACCAGATCGGCGGTGTCGGCGGGATCCACTGGTCTACCTCCACACTCTTGACTGTGCTGAACGTCACCGTCGTGCGCAGAGCATAGGTCTCTTTCTTCGTGGGATCCTCGGCGTTCTTCCAGTAGGTCCACGTCTCTTTGCCGTGGGAAGCTCGGGCAGTGATGATCTTGTTCTGTGGATCATTCGCTGGCCCCACCGGCGCCACGAGGAACTCGTAGTGGAGAGACGTGAGCACGTCTGTGCATCGCATCTCCACGTGGCCAGCGCCTGATGGCGCAGCGTACGTTGCCGTGCTTCTGGTAGGCTCATCATACTCGATCGTGAGCCAGTCGTCGACCAGGAACGGATCTGAGTTGCCAAACGTGGCGACGTGGGTGAAGTTGACTCGCAGTGAGGACGGCACCACTGGCGACCCACGCTCGCACATGGATTGGAAAGAGGCTGCGTTTAGAGAGAGTGTGCAGGTGAGGAACGTGTCCTCACCAAAGAGAACGGGGACGCCTTCTCCATCCACGGACTCGCAGACACCCAACTCAGGGAAGGTGAGACCACCATCCATCTCGGAGATGGCTTGTGTGCCTGCAGAGGATGCCGTTGTGCTACTCTCGACAACGCCGACGCGGACAGGAAGATGCAGCTGGTACCCAGGGTTACCGGAACGCTCGTACGTCAGGAGGTTGCCCTGAGATAATGATCGTGGAATCGGTGCAGTGCTGATGAAACGCACGCTGAAAGACTGCAGCACGTCCACGAGTGTCGCGACGCCAGCATCGTCAGTAGTGGTAGAGATCTCACCGACGGTGACCACTGCGCTTGCTTTGTCGATGGTCCCATTGCCGTCGTGGTGAATTTGTAACTCTACCGCAAGAATGGCGCCTTGGCAAGTGATGATGTTGGAGGTATTGACGAGCTGAGGCTGTGGGTAGTAGGCTGGGTATGGTGGAGAGAGAGCGTCCATAGAGCCTGTCGATGCGTCGAACTCTCGCACGTCGACTTCAATCACGATGGCGTCGTTAGAAGATGCAGCGCTGGGATCTGTTGCGATCACTATGTTGCTGGAGACAAACTGTGGATCGAGGAGCCCGCCGCTTGATCCACAGACTTGCACGAGGTCGAGTTGTTGATGGACACAGCTTGAGGGAGCCCAGTCGACGCCAAACTGGACGAGTTCTCTCTGTGCACACTGTAAGGAGCCAGAGATGGGGCCGATTCCCATTAGATACGGGCCAGGTATCGCTGCCTGTGCGCTGTTCGCAAAGACTGGGATCGGATCGCCTTGGCTGTATGTTGTCGCTACAGCAGATGAGGTTGCTGTGTCTTTGTCACTGTTGATGAACGAGTACTTCTTCGAGTTCTGGAGGAGCGCATTCGCCGCTGTCATCTTTTCCTCGTCTGCGGCAGCGATGTAGTTGCCGATGACTTCATTGTTGTCGACTGCGACGCACAGGATCGAGTCGGCGACGAGGGCATTAACTCCCGTGGATAACTCACTGAGCGTGATGTCAGTGGAGCAATATTCGATGGACGGCTTCAGTGGATCCGTATCCAGACAACGCCCTTGAGATCGCACGTCTGCGATATGCTCTGCAGTGCACTGTCATCTTCCTGTTATCCACGAGATCGTCTCGATTGGAGCAAGCTGAGGAGCTCACCTCGGTATCGCAGCAGCAGAATGCATCACAGGCACCTGCCGTGAGGTCGCATGTGCAGCCACAATCGAAGAACGAACACTGCGTAGTAGCTCTATAGACTATGTTAGTCTAGGTACGCGCTGATGCTGTGTGATTGCGCTGCAACTCACCGAGACTCCACGCACGAGCATCCAATCGGCGCGTTCAGTGTGGACTTGGCAGCCTCGATCTCATCAGGAGAGACCAGTGACCAGTTGACAGGCGTGAACGAGGTCAGAGGCAGTGCATCTATGATGTGGAACGATGCGAGCGCCACGCCGAGCGCCACCAAACGACCGCGTATCCGTCGCCGTCGCATTCTGTTGTTTCGCTTGCCGCACCTCTTCGTGATCCATTCGCCATGTGTACCACACTAAACTCTCTTATAATCGATATCGTATAGAAGAGGTGTGTAAAACTTTGCTTTTCAAACCTTGTTCTCCCTCACATGAATGCCCCTGCTACGATTTACATCAGAATAGCCGATATACCTCAGAATAGCCAAGAATCGCGTGGATTTAGCCACGAATTACATCTTATGTTGCGCGTATGGTGTCTATTCCTTGGCGCGCTTGCCGATGGCGCGTTGCCGAGGGCGGGGAACTCATAGAAAGGGAAACCAAGGCGCGGTGGGAGCATGGCTTCAGTTCCATCCGATGGCGACGTCTACATGGACGTCAGCGACGGCCATCAGCGCCGCCAGTCGCGGCAGTCGCCGTCCACGCCCTTTGTGCTCAGGACGCCCGTGCGCGTGCGCGGCGGCGGCAGCTCACGCAGCCACGAGCGCTCGTCTCCGCTGCCGCCGCCGACGCCGCTCATGACGCCCAACCGCGTGCGCGCCAACGACGAAAGATTACTGTATCGAGGACAACTCATTGTAAGTGTGTGTGTGATACTGCTATAGAGCTCGATACAGCGTCGTGTACTGACTTATATGACCGAAATAAAGGCGGAAGACTACCAGCGGCGAAGGAAACGGTACGAGTTCCAGACGCTGCCCGAGTCTGGCCACGGCACAGCGTCCAACTCGTCGCCACGGGAGGGCTCGCCCGCGCGGTACTCGCTGGACAAGGTCACCGAGGCCGTCGGTTCGTTCGCTGACTTTCTCTACTTCCTGGTAAGTAGTGTACACACACAATCATGGATTCAAAACGACGCCAGCATTAAGAGTACAAATGGTACTTTTTTGAGGAACAGGAAGACAAGCAGATGGAGCATCCGCTGATGCCGACCATCATCACGCGGTTCTCGGAGCTCGGGGCCGTGATCGAGTCGCAGAAACGCCACATTGACCAGTGGAAGGCCAAGGAGCTGGACCTCGCCATCTGCGAGACGCAGCATACCCTGGATCTGATCGCCGGACTTGGACGGGTGCGTTCCTTCATGACTATTAGTCTTGTGTAGTGGACTTGGACTGAAGGGGTGGATTGTGTGGCTGCAGGAAAATGAGAAGCTTACGCTGCAGAAGGCGACGTTGACTGTGGAGAAGCAGCACTGGGAAGAGAAGCACCAGAAGCTGGAGCTGGAACTCAAGTCGGTGAACCACCGTGCACAGGACCAGGTCTCGCACTTAAATGCACGCATCAATGAGCTCCAGTTCCAGAAGCAGGACCTCGAGGGCATCATCAAGGAGCGCAACGAGACCATTGTGATCATGGAGAAGGACTTCGCGGAGCAGCAAAAGACCCTCGAGATGATTGAGCAGCACGGCCAACAGGGATCATATGAGATCCGCAGTCTGATGGACAAGTGCTCGCGCCAAGAGCAGGCTCAGAAAGAACTAGTCGCACAGCTTCAGGATTTACGAGGCCAGTGTGAACATGAGAGGAAGCGCACCGAGGAGAACGTCAAGGCTGCGCACATGTGGGAGATGAAGCACCAAGAGGAGAAACGTCTTCGCGAACACATTGAAGCGGATCTCGGGCAAGCTCGCCACGAGAGAGATGAGATCTCCATGAACATGAAGCAGCTGATGGGCGAAGGCGGCAAATACCGTGCTGAGTTCGAAGCACACGCCGCCCAGTACGAACACCAGGTGCAGTTGCTGCAAGACCAGCTCAAGTCCAAGGATATGGAGTGCCAAGAGCTGCATTACAAGCTTCGTTTGGAGTCTGAGCGAGTGACAACCCTGACGAAGGACATTTCGAGCATTCGTAAACAAGCGGAAGACGGGCTGATCGCGATGAAGGCTGATCTTGAGCAGAGCTTTGTCACTCGTGTTGCTCACCTACGCGAAGAACAAGGTGACGAGGCTCGTCGGGTGCTAAGTGAGAACGAGGAGCTACTGCAGCGCTGCGAGCAGCTGCAACAGCTAAACCAGAAGAAGAGTGCGCAAATCGCGGAGTTGATGTCAGCACAGCAAGACTGGATCGGAGAAGGCAATCAGCGTCTCGGTGACTTGACGACGGCTGTTGGTGACTGGAAGGCCAAGTGTGACGAGCTCCAGCAGGAGATTCGACAGCGTGACAAGAACAGTGCAGAGGCGTTGAAGAAGCAAAGCGCTGAGATGCAAGAGCAGTTTGCATCGCATGTCCAAGACATGGAGAAGTACCTGGAGCGTAAGAATGCCGAGTGTGAGCAGCTTCGAGGAATTGTCAAAGCCCGAGAGGATGACATGCTGAAACTACGCGAAGAAGCTCACACCGAGATCTCGAAATGGCAGAATGAGTGCCAAGAAATCGGCTCACGGTGTACTGCCATCGAGTTTGAATGCGGCGCGCTGCAACGTGAAGTCGAGCACCGTACGAAGGAGCTAGAACTCCGTGAAAAGGAAATCGCAACGCTCAAGCAGCAAATCGAAGCCTACCTCGCCCCCGACAATGAGCGCAACAAACAAGCTGAGCTGCTTCATCGTGAGCGCCTCCGCTTGGAGGAGCAGACTCGGCAGCAGCAGCACAAGATCGAAGAGATGAAGCGTCAATTCGATGCAAAGCTCAGCGATGTCAACTCAGAGCATCTGAAAGCAGCCGAGCAAGAGAGTGCCCACCGTGCGACGATTGTCTCGCTGCATCACGAAAAGGACGATATACAGCGCGCACTCACCCAGTTGTCCGCAGAGAAAGTGGCACTTGAGAGTCATCTGCAAGGTGTCGTGGAAGAGAAGGAGGTGCTACTCGAGTCGCTCTCGCAATACGAGAAACAGAATGCCGAGCTCGAAGAAAGAACCCGCGAGCTTGTTCAGACCAGTGAAGAGTTTGAGCAAGAGAAGGCGGCGATTAGTCGTCAACTTAACATCGTCCAGACAGAGAAGGCTCAAGCAGATGCCAACCTTCAGCAAGCGCAGAGGGAAGTCGCTGAGCTGAAGGAACGCAACCGGCGAGTAGCAGACGATCAAGGAGCGAGAATACAAGTCGACCGATTGACGAATCAGCTGCAGCGCAAGGAGGCTGAAATCAACGACCTGCAACGCCAAGTTCAGTCGTACCTGGGTGCATCCCGAGAAGCGGAAGACAAATTGCAACAGGCTCTGCAGACGCTGCGTCTCCGTGAGAACAGCCTCGTGCAAGCGGAGGAGCTACTCAAGCGACACGACGATTCCTCCCGTTCGGTGGAAGAAAAACTGAGATTGACGATGGAGACGCTCCAGGAGCGTGAGAGCGAGTTGACACAAGCGAAGATTCAGCTGCAAGATGCGCAGGCGAAATATCGAGATGCTGAAGCCCAGTACTCAGTCGTGAACAACGAACTGACACGAATGCGCGAGTGGAATGAACGCTACAAGAAAGAGCTGGATGCGCTGAAGGCTCAGGCTAATGAGCGCGAGCACCAACGCCAAGCTGAAGCTGCTGCTCGTGAGCGTGAGCTGCTTCGTCAGGGGCGCGGTCTTGAAGCTGAGTATGAAAAGCTGAAGTCCGAGTTCAAGACTCTTCAAAACACCGCACAGCAAGAGGTTCGCCGCCTTGAAGTCGCATTGGCTTCTCAAAAGTCGGACTTCGATTTGGAGCATCAACGACTTGTCGCGACGAATGAGAGGCTAGATCGTCAAGGACGAGGCACGAGCCAGGAACTCAATCAACTCAAGGGCGAAGTGTCTCAGCTTCGAGAAGAGGCGAGTCAAGCTAAAGCGGATGCTGACTTCCAAAGATCACTGCTGAACCAGCGAGACGAACAGTTCCAACGCGCGAGCCGGGACAAGACCAAGCTTGAGCTGAGTCTCGAACAGAGTCAAGCGAACTTGCAACGAGTTGAGCGTGCGTTCGAGGATTTCAAGCGGCAAACGATGCGAAACGTCAAGGACAAGAAGGATGCGATTGAGCGGCTCGAGGAAGAGATGAGCGTTCTCCGCACAAAACTTGCCCAGCAGACAGAGGCGAAGGAACAAGCGTTGCAGCTCGCACATGGTGACAAGAACGTGATGACAACTGAGCTCTTAACCAAAGAGCAACAACTCACCGAGGCACGAAACCGTATGCGGAAACTTGAAGAGCAAGCTCGAGCTTTGCAGCGAGAGCTGTCCTCAAGGCAAGACGTAGTGAAAGCTGCAGTCGACTCTGAGCAACGCAAACGTGTCACGCTTGAGGTTGAACGAGACGAACTGCGAGCCCAGCTGAAGGTAATGCAGGACGAGAAGGTCGATTTGCGGGGCAAGCTTTCTTCAGCGACCGATGAAGTCGCATCTCTGCGCCGACAACTGAATACAAGGGCCGATGAAGCTGATCACGTCCGAAGCAACCTCAAGCAGACCAAGGCAGAGTTGGCTACAAGGCTAGACTCGATCGAGCGCGAACTCCACCACACTCAGAAGTCACTGGTCACGGAGCGTGAGCGCACGAAACAACTCCAGGAGGCGCTGAAGAAGTCGAAGGAAGCCGATGCGACAGACAAAACCCAGCAAATCGATGCGTTGAAGCAGAAGGTTCGCGAGCTGACTGCAGATATTGAGCGCAACGAGCAGCTCCACGCAGAGCGTGTGGATGACCTCCAGAGCAACGAGACCAATCTCATCAAGCGGTTGAAGCTCGTGCAGCAGCGGTGCGATTCATCTTCGTTGAGAGAAGCAGAGCTGCAAAATGAGTTGGCCGATCTGATGACTCGATCATCGGAAGAACGAGATCAACTCATGGACGAGCTCAAGCAGTTGCAGCGAGTGAATGAAGCACTGAAGAGTGGCAAATCTCCACGCGGATCCCCACAGGAGTTGAAGGAGCAGTTGCTGGAGGAGCGCCAGCTCGTTCGGCATCATGCGACGACGATCGAGCGCAAGGAGAACCTGATTCGAGATCTGGAGGCTCGTATCCGCAAACTTGAAGCGCAGCTTCGGCAACAGGAACTGGCGTTGCAATCCTCCAAGGCTGGTAAGGAAGATGGTATGCAAGCCGAGCTCGACGGCATGAATGAGAAGCTGTCGCGATTGAAGATCGAGAACAATCGCTTGCGAAGTCACGAGAAACACTCAAAGACGACGGACGATTCGAAGGTTACAGTCTCCGAGCTGCGGTCCAAGTGTGCGAGTCTAGAGCTTGAAGCGGAGCAGCTCCTGGCTGAGAATGACGACGTCCGTCGCGAACGAGAACGCGTCGTACGCAAGTGTGACGAGTTGGAGGCTGCGCTCGCATCGAGTAAGAAGAAGCAGCGCGGAGTTGACCACACAAAATGTCAGTCGGAGATCGAGCGACTCACCCTCGCGTTGGATGAGAAACACGAGCAACTCTCCTCGCTCGAGCATCAAGCGCCATGTACAGCAACGTCGTCGGTGTCTTCTACTTCGTCGCGTCGCGTCCGAGAGCTCGAGCGCTCCGTCAAGGAGAAGGAGAAGAAGATCATGATGCTGAACGACCACCTGACCTACCTCATGACATCGTCGATCGAGCTCCAGCATGAGAACGAGTCGATCCTGGCGCTCCAGCAGCGTCAGCGACGGCACCTCGCCGACGACTCAGCACCGTGAGTTTTTTTTTGACAGCGTAAGCACTTTATTTGCATGGACATGAATACGATTCTAACGTTGCAGTGGCAAGTTCAACACCTCCCTCGTCTCCTCTACTACTTACACCAGCTCGCGCTGCTTGGTCTCGGGCATGTACATGTAGAAGAAGCCCCAGCACGCGGCGTACGTGAGTCCATACACGACGAACGTGGTCGCAGTGCCGATGCTTTCAAAGAGCGTCAGCAGCGTGCCGTTCACGAGCAGCGAGATGAGCGACATGGAGAACGTGCAGTAGCTCATATACCGCGCACGGTAGCTGCTGTCGGTGAAGAGCTCACTGAGGATGACCACGAAGAGGATACTCGGACCCATCGCCGAGAAGATGTTCATGACGGCGAACGTGACAAACACACTGATCGACGCCGCCGGGTTAGTGGCAAAGTCCTCGGTCGAGTAGCTCGCGAAGATGGCCCCACTGGCGAAGAATGTGAGCGTGACGATCGCAAGACAGAGTAGGTAGAGACGCCGCCGCGGCTGCGTGTTGATGAGGAACTGCGCGGCGAAGATGACCGAGATGACGGCCAGCAGCGAGCACGCGAGGCCGAAGACGTTGGCGTCGCGACGCGTGTAGTTTTGGATCGCCTTGGCGATGATGGACGGTCCGTAGAAGAGCGAGGCGTCGACGCAGTTGTTGACGTACGCGAGCAGGATGCCAATGACGAGTTCGAGGCGCGGCGTCACGGGCCGCGTCGTTGCCTGCTGCTGCGAAGACTCGTCGTCGTTGCTCTCGAGGTCGTACTTGTCTGGGTCCTGCTTCCACTGCAGCCAGCGGATGCTCTCTGGGAAGGCCGAGGCGAGGTTGTAGAGCACGTAGAGCGCTGGGAAGCTGCCGAAGGCCAGACACGACCGCCAATTGTCGCTCACGAGAAGCATGAAGAGGTAGGGCACGGCGACGCCCGAGTTGACGCTACCGTGAAGTATACAAAAATCAAGTCAGTCGTGTGGTGATGCGCGCAAGGCTGGCAAGCGAACGTACCCTAGCTGGTACAAGGTGAGGTAGGTGCCGCGGTGGTCGGCGTCCACGCACTCGCTGATGTACATGGGCAGCACGAGGATCGAGAGTCCATTACCAACGCCCGAGCACAGTCGCCAGACCACCAGCCAGCCAAAACTGACGCTCAGCAGGCTGCTCATGAGCGCACCGAAGATGGAGCACATGCACGCGAACATGGCGGTGGGCTTGCGCCCGAACCTGTCGGCGAGGAGTCCGCCGGCGAGCATCGAGCTGGCGTCACTCAGCGTCGCGGTGGCGCTCACGATCTCTTGCTGCGACGATGTGAGGTGGAGGTCGTCGCTGATGTAGAGCAGCGGCGCCGCCATGCTCACGTTGTAGCCATAAATGAGCCCACCGACGAAACTGAAGACCATCCACGTGCGTGGCTTGATCCCGCCGATACTGGTCGAGAGAGGCGCTCGGACGCTGGCATCACTATCTTCTGCTACAGCCACACGACCATTTCTGCTGGCCTGGTGGCGTGCTGCCTTGCCTTCGCGCAGGCGTAGCAACTCCTTGGTCTCGTCGTCCGTCATGACGTCCTCGGAGCTCGTCGATCACCGTGGACAGAGACCCACGAGAGGACTCAGATGTCATCAGACGTATGTATACTCAGATGCAAGTTGATCTGATTCTAGCTCCCATTATCGTCCAATCATATTGCACTACAATATTTAGCCAATCAGAAACCGCCACTGGGCGCTTCCTCTCGCTACTTCCCCCCTCCTCTGACTCAAGATCCCGATCAACAAGCGCCGCCACGGGTAGGTAGGTCTATCTCGCGAGCATGTCGGGCGTGAGCAACGAGCGCTACTGCACGGTGCTGCTGCAACCGGCGGTGGGCAGCGAGAAGGCGTCGCTGCCACCGTCGCAGGACGAGATCCTCAAGGGCCTTGAGTCGCCCAAGGTCGAGCTCAAGATCAAGGCGGTCAAGAACGCGATCCTCGGCTTGCTCCACGGCGAGAAGTTCCCCAAGGTGCTCATGCACATCATCCGCTTCTGCTCCACGCAGAGCGACCACACGCTCAAGAAGCTCATGATGATTTACTGGGAGATCGCGCCCAAGTACGAGCACGCCTCGCCCTCGGACGCGACACTGCCCCCGGGGGCACCAAAACCGACCCCCAAGCTGCTCCCGGAGATGATCCTGGTCTGCAACGCGCTGCTGAATGACCTGAACCACCCGAACGAGTTCATCCGCGGCTCGATGCTGCGGTTCCTGTGCAAGACTAAGGAACGCGAGATCCTCGAGCCACTCAAGGACGCCGTCAAGGCCAACCTCGAGCACCGCCACTCGTACGTGCGGAAGAACGCCGTCATGACCGTGTACACCATGTACAAAAACTTTGGCGAGCTACTGATCCCGGACGCGCCCGAGCTCATTGAACGCCTGCTCTTGAACGAGACGGACGCCGGCGCACGACGCAATGCGTTCCTCATGCTCTTTGACTGCGCGCAGGACCGCGCGGTGCATTTCTTGCTCAATGCGATGGACCAGGTGGCCAAGTTTGGCGATGGATTCTCGCTCGTGATCCTCGAGATGACCCGGAAGGTGTGTCGCCAGGACCCGGCGCAGAAGGCCCGCTTCGTGCGCTGCATCTTCCAGCTGCTCAACAGTGCCTCGCCCGCCGTGAGCTACGAGGCCGCGTGGACGCTCGTCACGCTCTCGTCGGCGCCCACCGCCGTGCGCGCCGCTGCCAAGACCTACTGTGGCCTGCTCAACTCGCAGAGCGACAACAACGTCAAGCTGATCGTGCTCGACCGCCTCGCCGATCTCAAGAAGCACCACACCAAGGTGCTTCAGGAAATTCTCATGGACATTATGCGCGCACTCGCGTCGCCGAGCATTGACATCTGCAAGAAGGTACTCGATATCGCGATGGATCTCGTGTCCACGCGCAACATTGAAGAGGTCGTGCACCACCTCAAGCGTGAGGTCGTCAAGACCCAGGACAAGTCGCTCGACAAGAGCGGCGAGTACCGCCACTTGCTCATCCAGGCCATCCACGCGTGCGCCGTCAAGTTCCCCGAAGTCGCAACCCACGTCGTCCACTTGCTCATGGAGTTCCTCAACTCGGACGGTGCGATGGATGTCATCCTGTTCGTGCGTGCGATGTGTGAGTCGTACCCGGACCTGCGCGAGCGGATCCTCCAGAAGTTGCTTGTGTCGTTCTCGGACATTTCGCTCGCCAAGGTCTACCGCGTGGCACTGTGGATTCTGGGTGAGTACTCGGCGGATCTTGGACCCGTGGAGAGTGACACCTCGATCATTGAGGCTGCCAAGACCATCCTTGCGGCGCTGGGACCGCTGCCGTTTGTGTCCGCGGCGCAGCAAGCGGCCATCACCAAGGAGAAGGAGGGTGAGAACGCAGAGGATGGCGTCGCGTACAGCAAGCCAGTCACCAAGAGTGTCGTGTTGGCTGATGGCACGTACGCCACTGAGACGTCGTACTCCAGCGCGCCTCCGGCGAAGAAGGGTGGTGCTGCCGCCGCTGCTGCGGAAGACGATGGCACGCCAGGCTTGCGGAAGCTGATCCTGAATGGCGACTTCTTCCTCGCGTCAGCAGTCGCGTCCACACTCACCAAGCTGTGTCTGCGTGGTATGCGTTCGACTGCTGAGGGCGCTGCCAACAGCCAGATCAAGAGCTTGATCATTGAGTCGACCAAGTACATGTGTGCCATCATCGCGTACGGCCAGTCCAAGGACAGCAAGCACGACATTGATGAAGACTCGTCGCGTCGTATTTTGATGGGCGTCCACATCCTGTTGGATCCGTCATGCACACAAGAGACGTTCGCGATTGTCACTGAGGAGTGTCGTGCGTCGTTCCGCGCGTTGCTCGATGCCCAGAAGGCATTGCAGAACGAGAACAAGGCAGATGAGGAGCCCGTGACCCAGGCCGACGATCTCATCAGCTTCCGCCAGCTCCGTGGCAAGAAGGCGCTTGGCTCGACGGATATCGATATCGACGACGGAGCTGATATCAACCGCGCCCTCGGCCAAGACGGTGCAAACGAGTACAGTGGCAAGCTTCGACACGTGCACCAACTCACAGGATTCGCTGACTCAGTCTACGCGGAAGCTTACGTGACGGTGCACGACTACGATATTGTTCTCGAGATTCTGGTGGTGAACCGCCTCCCACAGACGTTGACCAACCTCTCGGTGGAGCTCTCCACCATCGGTGACCTCAAGATTGTCGAGCGTCCACAGCCACAGACCATTGGCCCGCTTGACCAGCGCACGATTCGAGCAAACATCAAGGTCTCGTCGACGGAAACCGGTCACATCTTTGGCACGATCGTCTACGACTCGACGTCGGGCGCCGAGAAGACGTACGTCAACTTGAACGACATCCACTTGGACATTATGGACTACATCCAGCCCGCGAGCTGCACAGACGGCGAGTTCCGAAGCATGTGGGCAGAGTTCGAGTGGGAGAACAAGGTGGCGGTGAACACGGAGATCACGAACGTGTTTGAGTTTTTGCAGCACGTCGTCGACAAGACCAACATGCGGTGCCTCACACCGACGGCCTCGCTCGGCGGCGACACCAACTTCCTCGCAGCCAACCTGTACGCGAAGAGTGTGTTTGGCGAGGACGCTCTGGTCAACTTGAGTGTCGAGAAGCAGGACAAGGGCAAGATCATGGGCTACATTCGCATCCGCAGCAAGACGCAGGGCATCGCACTGAGTCTGGGCGACCGCATCACGGCGATCCAGCGCGGGAAGGAGGAGCAGAACAAGCGAAAGAAAGTGCTCACTTAGACAGGGCTAGCTAGCCAGCCAGCCAGCCAGCCAGCCGTAGCCAGAGCCCACCGACTGGAAAAAAGGAAGGAAGGACCCTTAGGACCCTTGGCGTCGACAGCAAGACGCGCGCGCCAATCACGTGCCATATGTGAGTCTATGTTTCTCTCGATATCCCACCGCACAACATGCATGCTTTACCTCTACAGTCGACACAGGTGCCCGACTATGTACATCTATGGATCTCTATGGACTGAACTTGCTAGCATCCTCTACGGTTTGCTTCTTGGCGATGATCTCGAGTGACCAGTCAAAGTGAACAGGCGAGTCCTTGCGTCGCACCGGAGTCAGTTGAAGCCCCCAGGTAGGCGCCAAGACTTGCAGCGCCGTGGGCGTGTACTCCATTCGAGGGTAGACTCTTGTGGCTCGTCGCAGAACCTCTGCCTCCTCGCTTGCTCCATCGGAAGACACATCGACGTAGCCAGCGATTTCGTCCAGGTCTTCCTGGCGGTCCAGCGCGGTCAGCTCGATCTCGGCGTACACGCCGCTGTTCGTCTTGATGCTCTGGCGATGGAACCACTCGCCCACGCGCCGCGGCACCATCACGACAGGAATCGCCACGCTCTGCTCTCGGTCGTCGCCTGGGCCTTCATCGTCGTCGTCGTCGTCATCGTCATTGTGACGCTCGTTGGACCCGGACATGACCATCACGCGGTCTACCTCTTCGTTGTTGACCACGACCACGCCCACCGCCCCAGCCTTCGCCGCGTGGCGAGCCTTGGTCTCGAAGAAACACTCGCCGCGCTTGACCATGACCAGACGGTCCTTGACAGCCGCGGCATTCGACAGCGGCCCGCACGCGTCCAGCGGCTCGGCAAACACCAGTGGCGAGAACGGGAAGCGGATGGTCTTGCGTGGCGGCGGCGTCGCGCCAAACGACGACGACACGCACGAAAACCAGAACGGCTTGGGCGTCGACCGCCCCGTGGATGGGTTCGTGGCCGATGGCACCTCGACGTACAAGTGGCAGAGCCGCCGCATGGCTGGCTGCTTGAGCCCGTCGGCAAAGTCGTACACGCGGTGGCGTGGCAGCAGCAGTGGCAGCTCGTCGTCTTCGTCCGCGCCGGTGGCCTCCGCCTCGGCACTCTTGCTGAAACCGCGTCGTTCGGGCAGCCACGTGAGCACTTTGAACCGCGCGTCGTCGATCCCGGAGGTCTCCAGCCACTCGCCAGTGTCTTGTCGTGTCACACGGATGACTCCGTCCATCTTGTCGATGCGGAAGAGTCCTAGGCCGCCGCCTCCATGGATGTACTGAAACGTGTTATCCCCTTCCAACCCCATGTGGGCGCCTCGTGCGCCGTACCCGTCCAGCAGCTCCTGGGTGAACACGCCGTCCTCTGTGTGGATCTCCGTGTCTGTATCTGTGGTCTTTCCTGCAAGCCGCTCGAGTTGTTCACGCAGATTCTTCTCCAACACGGGCAGCCAGTCGTCCGCGGTCTTGGGCTTGGTAGCCGCTGCTCCTTCACGTGCACTTGTCGGGCGTGCACACCGTTCCGTCTTGTCCAATACCAGACCTCGGTAGTCAAGCTGGTACCCTAGCGGGCGCCAGAACACCGGCCTGGCACACTGGCGGTTGTGGGGAGTCGCCACCGCCGTGGTCGGCGTCTCGAGTGTCGGTAGGATCACCGGCGCCACTTGTTTGGTCGGCAGGATCGGGAACGGATGTGCCTCGGTGGTCATCACGTACTTGCCATTGCGCACAAAGTGGGTCGTGTTGAAGAGCAGGTACAAGTACTTGCACGTCTCGCTGAGGAAGAACGAGGGCATGCTGTCGTCGAGCTGCTTGGTCTCAATGTCCTTGACCGTCGCGTAGCCACACTTGGTCTTGGTGTGCTTCTGCAGCGAGTGCACAAAGTGAGCACCAGCGCGCAGCCACGACGAGTCGTTCGTGGCCTCGTGCATGTAGAACGTCGACTCGATGAGCTCGGGCCGCAGGGGGTAGCTGGCCGCGCCACCACGCAGTGGTTTCCACGTGAGCACGTTGAACTGCTCCGGTACGAAGCCGTACTCTCGCCAGACGCGGTAGAACGCGTTCATGGACCGCGACGCGGGGCCGACGTGGCCCAGCGTGGCCTGCATGCCCGGCCAGAACGCCGCCAGGTTCTCAAACACGACGCTGTTGCTGTGGCCACACCCGGACCACATCGACACGTCGGCGAACCAGTCGCCGTGCAAGTTGCAGGCGAGCACGGCCGCGTAGACCTCGTCAAACATGTCGAGCATCTCGCGGTCGTGGAACGCCACGTACATCTTCCACAGGTACTCGTAGAAGCTGTCGGCATTGGAGCCTGGGCCGGACATGGTCTCGGTCCACTCGCCGTTGCGGGTGTCAATGTGCTTGCCCAGCAGTCCCACCCGCGAGCGGCGGTCGAAGAGCGCACGCACCGCGCGACGCGATGCATTGGCGTACCGCGCGTCACCTGTGAGCACGCTGAGCATGGTAAACTCCATCGTCAGCGACCCTGCACCGGCCGTGGACGCGATGGGCGTCTCGCCCCTGGGCACGCCGTGTCGTAGGTTGACGGTGCCGTACGGTATACCCGTGGTCGTGTTGAATGCTGGCATGAGCCGCTCAGTGAGGTCCACGGCCAGCTCGAGGAGCTCATTCTTGTACGTGTTGGGTGGAAAGAGTCCTAGCGTCTTGTCGACGGCAAAGAGATGCGCCGAGAGCAGTCCACCCAGGACGCGGATCGTGGTCTCAAACACGGAGACCTCCGTATTCAAGTTGAACTCGGCGTGCTGCACCACGAGGTGGACGGCACGCTGGAACTCGGCGGCATCCTCGAGGATCGCCAGGGTATCGAGTGTATCGATCAGCGTCAGGAGCTGCATCTTGCCCAGCTCGAATGTCTCGCCGCGGCACGAGATGGGTAGGAGCGTGTCGAATGGGAACGCGTGGTCCATGTACCCGTGGTACGCGTGGTAGAACATGTCCTTGACCGTCTGCACCAGCACCAGCCTCTCTTCCTCCGTCACGTGCGTCCTCACGCCAAAAACGTACTGGTCCTTTTGTGCCAGCCCGCAGGCCACGGGCGTGCACACCGCCAGTGTGTACGTACACTGTGTTGGTTCCTCGACGCTCTCAATGTACGTCTCGTTTGCACGGAAGACGCAGCACTTGTACTGGATCGAGACGTGCCTCGGGGTCGGAGTTGTGGCCCCGGGGTCACTACCTAAACCGCACTCGTCGCCGTGCACGTAGTCTTGCTCGGCGATGTAGCCCATGAGCTCGCGGCGGCTCGGGGATGCGTCCGGATCCTCCACGGGCACGATGCGCAGTGTCTTGGAGGCGTCGCTTGCGAACCGACCAAGTACGATACTCCATTCGTTCTTGGTGCCATCGCCATCCGCGGTCACGTGGAACTGGCGCACGTGGTGACCGACGCACCATTCGTATCGCCACCAGGTGTCGGCCTCGTGGAAGCCCAGGCACTCGTCGTGCTTGCCGTGCAAGTGGCGGCGGAAGCGGTTGGAGAAGGCGCGGAAGCTCGCGCCCGAGATGACGCGCAGCCCCGTGTCGGCGCGCAGTGCCACGTCGGACTCGGCAGCGATTGCGCGGGTTGATATTAGGCAGAGCAATGCGAGGAGATACGTGGCCAGCGCATGGATAGAGCGCGCATGGACGGTGACCGACGGTAGCCATCCGCGGCCCCGGGGACGTGGCATCATTCCGGATCACCGCGAAGCTCAAGTGGGAGCAGCTCACTTGATGTGGACCACATACTTGTAAGATGGTGTGGTCCACATGGGAATGGCGATCTTGTGCGAGTCCAAAGTGTTGCCGAAGATGAAAGCCGAGATCCAAGGCAGCGGCGTGTGTGCGCTGCGCGCGTTCCTCATTGAGCTCGGGCACAAGGATCACACCGGTACAGACGATGTCCTGACAGTGTCCGAGCTCCGCAAGTGCAGCGAATGGCTGCGTGAGTTGCGCAAGAACGACCGGAGGATTCCATCCCTTCGAAGTTTGCTCACGAAAGGAGCAGAGGTCCGCCCTCGCGTGCTCGACCAAGGAGAAGAGCTGTCCGAAATACAGAAACAATACTTGGAGAAGCGGCGCCAAAAGCTCATGCGTCTGGAGGAGGAAGCGCGGTACGGCAACCTCGTGAAGAACGTGAAGACCCAGACAAGCTCCAAGGAGCTACAGCGTAGCTTGACGTCGGCGAAACAACACATTTCCATCGGCGCCAACATGATTGTATCACGGGTGGTCGCGTTCATCGTCATTTACGTCGTGTCGCGATCGCTCACCGACAACGAGACCACGGTGAGTTGTAGCTCCATTGACTATAACCCCTTGTGGATTTTACTGGAATTATTAGTAATTCTTTTCGTCGACAGAGAATAATCACAGGTCTCGGTGGTGCAATCGGTATGATGTTTATCGAGATGGTGCTGTTCATCACACGCGCAGCCAAGTACGATTCCATTGAGAGGACGCAGAAGAAGAAGAAGGAGAGCGCGTTCGAAACATAGGCGGAATCGTGATATCGTACAGCGTAGGAGACTGGTGAAATCAATCCACAACGAAAGCGCTGCCGTCTCCCACCTGTAGTAGCCAAGCAGATCGTGGACCACAATCTACTTATTTAGCGGTATCTTTGGCACTCTGTTCAGTTGAGGTAGAGGTGAGTTCTGTTGTCCTATTTCATCTATATGAGTAGGTTGTCTTCTCCACATGGCTCATCGAGATGAGCGGCGACAAGCATCTCAGCCATAGAGACAACTCCAGCCACAGTAGAGGATCCATGTGCCTGTCATGTGGCCAGCGACCACAGGCTATCGTGGGATCCGGGCGTTCTCCACCGAAGGTGCCTGGTCAAGAGCTTCTCAGTTCGAAAAGAGACACCAGCTTGGAAGCACGCTTGGTACAAGACCAACACCAAGACAATGTTCCGATTCACGTTGATCTGCGCCACTGTCGTGATCGCTGTCACCAGTGCACACGATGTCGATTCAGCTACTGGGAACTTGGTCCCAGTGGATCATTCCGCCCAAGGCCTCGGATTCAATTGGCTCTCTGCCACTAACGACGGCGACAACTCAGCACCAGCGAATGCGGTTGCTGCTCCCAACGATGCCCCCACGATGGTGATGAAGGGCCCACCAATCGTATTGACACGTGCTCCGTCCAGTCCATCAGGCCAGCACACCACAATGGATCGAATGGGCCGTGACACACCAACAACACCGTCTAACGCCCCACCAAGACCTCACTCGGAGCCTGAAATTGCCGGCGATTTCGACTGCAAGCTTTCCACGCGCATGCGCTTGAGTCAGTAGTCAATTAGTGTCAGTGCGTATATAAAGCCTCCCTGGGGCATTAATCGTTTTACCAACTGTAGGGTCTGCCAATACAGTAGTAATACTGTACCCTAAACCGAGTTTGGACATTTGAAAAAAGAGCGCGATGAAAAACCAAAAAGACACAATCAGCACACCAGCAAATGGCCCCAACGGCGCGATTGCTCCCCCGGCGCTCGTACGCGTCCCGCGTGGCGCTGGCAATCGCCATCCTAGCAGCATGCACTCTACTGGTCGCTGCGCAGGTGGACACCGTGGAAACTGTGGCTCAACAAGCAGAAAATGAACCGAAAACGCCTGGTACGCACCCGTAGCATTCCACTTCTTCGCGACATCACTCATTGTGAGCCATCGCTCACACGATTTGATTGACGTCGATGGACAACATCCAGCGGCATCGGCCAGGCGACAGCTCGTGGATAGAGCGATCGAGCGCGGCTCGTGGCTGGACGAAGGAAAGAGAATGAAAGCGACGCTCACGCAGTGGGATGAATCGGCAACGTTTAGCTTCTATGACAACGCCACACTGCGCATCCGCTTGGATCCACTCAATAGCTCCAGTCAGCCGTACCTGATCCGCCATTTCGGACAGTCGCATGAGGCGCAGGTGATTCACAACGTGACGCAACAGGTGATGCGTCAAGTGGAAGAGTTCACATGGCCACTGCGACCCTTCCTGTGGGCGTGGAGCGACCTGCGTGGCTACGTGCGTGGTGCTGACGTGGATCAACTGCGCTTCTCCTACACACAGTAAGTAATGTGATCTTTGTGCTTGCCTTGCTCCATTGTCATCTATACTGAAGGCGAATGAAATGTCCACCAATGTAGAACACCGGGGGCACTGTGCCAAGGTTTGCAATACCTCGCCGAGGTGTCCACCCACTTGGGTGACTACGTGCCACCTGCTGGAATCTCGTCGCTGCAGGCGACTCTCCACGGCTGTGGTACGTGCTTGCTGGTGTTGATGAGTCGTTGGTGGTTCAGGACTCATACATGCTGTGTGATTATTCAGCCTGGGCGCTATGCAGAACTTGCTGGGATGGGTGTCCACTCGAGTGCATTCCTGATGGCAAGGACAAGTGCTACGTCAAGCTGAGTCCGTACCACGCGCCGTCGGTGACGGTCACGGCGCCAAGCAAGCCATTCTTGGCCACCGCATCGCCAGAGTTCGCCTTCGACTTCACCTTTAGGACCTGTACGTCTAGGATCCTCCTTACTCTTTCTCTCTCTCTCTGGCTGCCACCTAACTCGCTTGCCGTGAGCAGATCTGTCGTGGTTGTACGTGGAATACTTTGTCTTTGGGCTCGTGCTTTTCCACTCGGCGCAGCGGCTCTCGCGGTCGCGCACGTTCCACTACTTTCTTGGTGCCGCCATCGGCATCACGTTCTCGGTCGTGCTCGCGCTCTATTTTGTGTCGCGCCAGACCAAGTCGGCCACGCGGATGATCCCGGGCATGCAGATGCTCCAGAGCGTGGGCACGGTGGTCTCGTACTTTGCGCCGGTCACGGCGTACGTGGTGCTTCCCCAGATCTACAAGTTTGTTAGCTGGGCGGCCGGCCATTTGATCGCATTTTGGGACGCCGACGAGGTGCTGGGCATCCCTCACTTGGGCAAGATCTACTTCTTGTCGTTTGGTGTGATCGGCTGTATTCTCGTGTGGTGGAACCAGTGGGGTGCGTCGCCGAAGAGCGAGGAGGAGCAGGACGCCGCGGAGATCGAAGAGATTGGGTACCTGGAGGAGGAGCTACCGATGACCACGTCACAGACAGCACTCGCACGGCTACTACAACTCATGGGGCTTGGGATGCTGTTTGAGAGTACCTCGTCGACCGAGTCGTCGCTGTTGATTGTGCTGCTGGCGATGCTCACGGGGCTGTTTGAGTACCTGGGCACGGTGGCCTACTTCTGGTACCATTACGAGGCACCCGGCCGCCACACGGAGCTTATCTCCACCAAAGAGTTCGAGAAGCAAGGCCAGACGGAGACGGAGAAGGCGCTGCAGGCGTTGGCTCAGTACATCAAGGAGAACCCGGACGAGATTGACCGCGTGAAGGAGGACAACGAGGTACGGCTACGACGCTTTGCCAAGGGCCGCAACCACTTGGACACGAGCCAGCCTGCCGGCGTGCAGCTGACCAAGCCCGTGCGCAGCAAGTGGTCTTGTGTAGTGCAGTAAGAGGTGTAGGTAGGTAGGTAGGTAGGTAGGTAGGGTAGGTCGCCAATTTTCTTTTTTCTTTTTTGGAAATGATTTTTTTCGTCTTGTTCACGAGCAATTGCAATTATATTGTGTGATGGGATTAAAACGGAGATGGAGGTGACAATGAACGCAGACACGACACACAGCTCTGCATAAATATCATCCCGAAGGCTAGGGGGGGGGGTCACCGTGGGGAGGCTTCTTCTAACCGCTGCCTATTTTCTAAAGTTGTTTCTTCTATGTGGGAGGGAGGGGAGGGGTGCTCATCCTTTGGCCACGCCATTCCTCGGTTAGTGGGCTGGCGTGGGCGAGGCCGGCGAGGTCACGGATCCACTCGTCGTCTCAGTGGTCTTCACTTGGGGCACTGGCGGTGGGCTCTTGGATCGGTCCACCAGTCGCTTGAGTGAGTACATCACGAGGGATTTTTCATTCTGGAAGTCGCGGCTCGAGTCGTTCTTGCCAAACTCGGTGACGAAGGCAAGCAGTTTGTCTTGGTTACGCACGAGCAGTTGCTCGACCTCTGGCGACTTGTTTGGGTTGGCGACAAAGATCTTGAACACATTGTACGCCTCCTTCCGCAGTGCGAGGCTCGGTTCACGCAGCAGAAGCATCACTGCGCGGAGGTTGTTCCTGGACGCGACGTAGGTTTGCATCACGGTGAAGTTGACCGGGTCTAATAGCAGCTCGCCGAGCAGCTGCAGTGCTTGGCGCTTGGTCACGTAGTTGGTCGAGTCGAGGAGTCCATTCAGCAGTCCGAAAATGCGGTCGTGGGACGCCATCAAGTAGAGCAGCGTGGCCGTCTTGTGGCCCATGAGGATCTTGGAGATGTTGCGGAAGGCGTCGGCGGCAATGTCAAAGTTGGTGTTGGTCTTGGTCGTCTTGACGAGCACGTCGAGTCCGCTCTGCAGGTCAGTAAAGAACATGACTGCGATCACCTCGTGCTCGAGACAGTCCCGCAGCATGGACCCACAGATGAGCGCCGTGCTGTTGTGCTTGTAGCCTTCGATCAGCCGCCGCAGCAATTCGGGTCGGTCCGCCAAGTACGCGATGAACCCGTGGAACCCGTGCACGGTGAACGCGCGAAAAACGTGCGCGACGTACTTGCGCGTCTCGAACGTCATGGCGGTCAATACCTTGGGCAGCAGCATCTTGTCCAGCACGCGGTAGCGCAGCAGCAGCTCCGCCATGCAGTTCATCTTGCGCTCGCGGTCCACGACGTTCTCTTCCCAGGCCTGGAATACCGAGCGGATCTTGGCCCAGAGCCGCTCGAGCTCGTCCGGGATCGAGCGGTCCTCTCCCACCTCTTCCTCTCCGCTCTGTTCGCTGATCTCCTCATCGGGGGCGATCGTGGTGCCGTTCGCGTCGGCGTCGCGGCGACTGGTGGTGATGTCTGTTTGTGTCCCGTTCGTCTCTTCTTCGTCGTCGTCTGCTTCGTCGTCCTCTGCGTCTGCCGAGTCGGCGCGAAGCCGACCGTTGTGCTCCTCCGAGGGGACGACGACGGGCGCGACGGGCGCGGCGTCGCCGCTGTCGCGACTCTCGCTGCTCTTGGGCGCCAGCGGCATCTGAACGAGCTCATCAGGAAACAATTGCTGCAGCAGCGCGTCCACTTTGAGCACGAGCTCCTTGGAGGGTTTGCGCGGCGTCCAAAAGAAGGCGTTCATGGAGAAATGCTTCTTCCGAGGCGCGTACAGTAAAATAGTCGGGGAATCACGCGATACTCTCGAGACGAATGCGATCGCTTGGATGGATGGATGGATGGATGGATCCACGTAGATTGGATGCAGGCAGCGCCGCCGGTCGGAGCGCACGTATGTAGGAGGAATACCTGCCAAGGCGGGGGGGTCTCGGACGAGGTGAGTTGCGCCAAGTGCCTTGGAATGGCACACGACACTTTTGCATCATTCACGACCTTCTTTCGGCAACGTCGGGCTTCCGCATATTGCGCTGTGATTGGTGGATAATGTGGCCATCGCGATGGTGCCTGTCAAGGGGTAGGGATACCGGGTTCATCCCAACCTCCAATTTGGAGGGGTTTACGATGCTGTCCCAACCAAGGTTGCCATGGTGATCCGTGAGATGGCAGGCACCTATATCGAATACAGACAGTATATCATATTATACAGGAGTTTAGCTTATGATTATGTAGAGATGAGTGAAGAGGATTCTCCGAGGTATTAGGTTTCAGAATCTGCTTGTGACAGATTTTGTGGTCGCATTTTCGCGTTCCTTTTTTGTTGGTGCGCCAACCTTGTCGCCCGGCGACTCTGGCTGCGCCCTACCCCCTTGCTGACGTTGGTGGGCGCTTGACGAGACGGCCCGACTCCATTCCGGTCCCCTCCGCTCCACGGTAGAGTCCACCGTCCTCCAATGTTGAAGTTGGCGGAGAGATGGGAGGGAAAACATCCCCCCCTCTCCAAAGCAACTCTCTCACGCTCTTGAACAGACAGCCCGAGGATGCGCACATGCAAGCACGCCCTCGTGCTGGTGATGCCGAGCGGCCAATGCCCCCGCGGCGTCGATGAACGGTACGTAGATCTACCAGTCATAGGATGCACATGCCCCCCCTCCTGATTCTGTCCTCGGTGACAGCCATGTGATGGCGATGCGCGGCGCCGTAACCGAGTACATTGCGACCGTGCAGCGGATGCACGCGCCATCATCGCAGGGCGTGTGCGAAACGACGCGGCTCCTCGTATCGGTGGGTGCGGTCGATGGAAGCAATGCCACTGACGTCAGCATGGCGCGACCGGTGGCGATCGGTGGCCAGGCGCGCGACGTATCGAGAACGATTGCGCAAGAGCTTGAAGCACAGGTTCACGAATGGAGACAGCGCCGCGAGGAAACGTCCCGCCGTGGTGATGGCCAGTTCCATGCGGCGGTGATGGGCCTGCTCCAAGGGCTCAAGCAACAGCAGTTCCGCGTCTCGGTGATTGCTCCGGCAGGCGACCTACCTGTCGTTGGTGCTCCAGGTGATCGTCAGCTGGAACGCGTGTTGCAACAACCTGGCAGAATCGAGTTTGTGCTGCTCCGAGATGACAAGGAAGACTGCCAAGAGACGTCCAAGCGCGTGCTGGAGCTGCTTCGAGTGAGCAAGACGAGTGGACAAGACGGCTGCTCCATTCGCCATGTTGAAGACTGTGAGATCGAGCTCCAAGGCATCGTGGTATAGTCGATTGCATCCTTTCTCCACATTCGCTTGAGTATCTTTGAAGGCTGACAACGTGCGCAGAAAGAATGGCTATACGAAGTCGCCCCAGTCGTGCACGCAACAGTTCGGTTTGCAAGGACGGAAGATCGTGAGGAGAAGCGGATCGAGTTCGAGATCAGAGCCAACCACACCCCCGTAGTCGATGGCCTGCCGCGGTCGGTCTTTGACAGTATCAGCACGGGCCTCAAGCAATTGCAGTTCGAGTACTTCGTTTCGTTACCGAGTGTTCACCCAGCGTTCCTAGTCGGCTGCCCCCTTCACGCCAAACCAGCACCATCAACAATGACGCAAGGGCTTGCACTGTCAAGAAGACTTCGCGATCAGCAACATGGTGCTGTTGTCTCGTGCTTAACTGAGGTGAGGTAGTTTGAACATGACGACCATGCGGTGGAACTCATCGTGGGTGCTCAACAGGATGGAGCTCGAGTTTTCCACCTCTTGGCCCCAGGACCCACCGTGAACTGTTCGGTGCTGCTGTATCGCATCGCATCAGCCGAAGAGATACTCTTCCCAGCACAAGAAGTTGGGGATGAAGGAGAGCTTGAGCCAGACGACAGCGGGTCAGGGCCCGCTTGGATCGAAAGCCTTCCTCTTCAAGACTTCAATCCATTTCGAAATCGGTCAGGGATTCATCGCCTCGCCGCAATCAGCGACCCAAACGACGTTGAAGCCTCACTACTTGCCCCATCAAGACGAGCTCAAGCGAAATCGACTTCCAATAGCCACGGCAAGCCGCATTCACGCAAGCCCAAGCGCCTTTGAAGAGTTCGACACACAAGGTAACATGTTCAATTGCGTCTGCGGTCTGCAATACATAAGCATCGAGGATAATTCACCGTCTACACACAAACCATCGCACGGCGGTTCGGGAACTTCTGCAACTTGTCGCTGCGCTTGTCCAGGCGCTCTTTGACTTTCCGCACCTGGTGGTTCTGGCGCTTGACCTCCAGCAGCGACATGCCCACAAAGTTCTACAAAAAGTGCCAAGCTCCATCGTCAGTACACAGTTCAAGACACGCCATCCACTCGAGCCAACTCACATTTTTTCGGGCCGCCCACTTGGCCACAAACGCCGTCGACAGCGCAGTGCTGCCGGGCTGCGCGTCCACGCCCGCCATTTGGTACGTGAGCAGCAGTCGTTCCTTGACAGCGGCCGCCACCGACTCACGCGAATCCTCAGGACGGAAGCGCTGGCGGTAGTACCGCTTGAACTCGCGCTGGCCAAGACGGCGGCCACTGCTGAGCACCAGCTCGCCCGTGGCCGACACGCCCACCGAGTACTCGTCGTCCGACTCGTACTCGTATGACTCTTCCTCCTCGTCTTCGTCTTCGACCTCGACGACCTCTTCATTGTCGCCGACACTGGCTTCACTGTCGGTCTCCCACTCGTCGCCGTTCGCTTCGCCTTCGGCCGTGATCGCCTTGTGCTTTGGTTTCTTCTTGTACTGCGCCGAGAAGTCGTAAAAGTCGAGCAGCTCCTCCATGTCCTCGTCCTCTTCGTAGAGCAACTTGCAGTGGGACAGCGCCGTCATGTGCTTTTGTACGTCGTGGAAGTTGCGGAACGACTTTCCCTTGCCGTTGCAGTAGAGGCAAAAATGGCCCAGCTTGACCTTCTCGGCCAGGTACCCGACCAGGCCCTCCAAGTCCACCAGGTACTCGACGTCCGGGATGAAGAAGCCATGCTCCTTGAGCATGTGCGAGAGGCACGCGTCGAAATCCGCCGCGCGGTGCGAGCAAAAGATGCAGTCCGCCTTGTCCAGTGGGATGGTCTTCTTGTAGTCTTCGAGCGACATGGCCGGCTCGCCGGTTTCCGTCTCGCTCTCCCCCGCCTCGTTCTCGGTGGCTGCTTCATCTTGCTTGTGATGATCACCTTGCTCCATCACCGCGATCTCGAGCTTCTTGGTGACCGTCTCAACGGCGGTGGCCACCGAAGGGTTCTTCTTGGCATTGGCCACGTGCTTCTTCGAAAGCAAGTGGTTCTCGTACGCGTTCGCCGTGGTAAACGTCTTGTTACAAGGCACGCACTTGGTCATGACTTTGGCGCCGGTCTTGGCCATCTCCTCTTTCTTCTTGAGCTGCTTCTGTTTGGGGTCATTCGCTAACTGGGCCTGCTTCTCAGCCAGCACCTTTTGCATGCGCGCATTGAACTGCTCCTCGGTCACGGGCGGCAGCTCCACGACCTTGCGCTTGAGGTTGTAGCGGTGCCAGTCGCCGCGGAAGTGGTCCTTCTGCTCCGCGGGCGTCGCGAACTCGAGCCGACACGCCGTGCACGTCCACATTGCTTGCTCTTCCCTCTTGGTTATGCCAATCAACCCACGCGAATGGAGAGCTCCTGATGAACGTCGCTTCACAGGCGGTTTTGGGTGGCCACCACCTTGTCCCTCAACAGAGTGACATTCCACCCCTTCAAGCAACATTCGAGCAACTTGTGTGATGTTGCCGGTATGTTGCACCAACCGTTTGCGTCATGCCGGCGTGGCGGTGCCATTGCCATTGCTCGTCACCGGTCTCCACGATGTTCCTCCGCCGCGCGCTCCGTGCGCGCGCCCCGCGGCCGTCCACGCGCCGTGCGTTCGGGGTGCACTCACCGCGTAGTCCTGCCTTCGCTGCATGGACCGCCATGGACAAGCAGTTCTTCGAGGAGCTCCTCACGCCGTCGGCTGTGCTGACCGACCTGGATGACACGGCCGCGTTCACCACCGACTGGCTCAAAAAGTACAAGGCCCGCAGCAGCCACCAGCTCGTGCTGCGCCCCAAGACGACCGAGCACGTCTCGTCCATTCTTAAGTACTGCAACGACCGCAAGCTCGCGGTCGTGCCACAAGGTGGCAACACGGGGCTCGTGGGCGGCTCCGTCCCGGTGCATGACGAGATCGTGCTGTCGCTGGGCGCGATGAACAAAGTCATTTCCTTCGACGAGGTCTCGGGCATCCTCGTGGCGGAAGCCGGCGCGATTCTAGAGTCACTGGACAACTACGTGGCGACGCATGGATACATGATGCCACTGGACCTGGGCGCCAAGGGCACGTGCCAGCTCGGAGGCAACGTGTCCACGAACGCGGGCGGCCTGCGGCTGCTGCGGTACGGATCGCTGCACGGTACCGTGCTCGGCGTGGAGGCCGTACTGGCCGATGGCACCGTGCTCGACTGCCTCTCGACCATGCGCAAGGACAACACTGGGTACGATTTGAAGCAGCTCTTTGTCGGGTCGGAAGGCACACTCGGTGTGCTCACCAAGGTGTCGATCCTCACGCCGCCACGCTCGTCGTCCGTCAACGTGGCGCTGCTGGCGTGTGAGGATTTCGGGGCAGTGCAGCAGGCATTCGTGCAGGCCAAGCAGCATCTGGGCGAGGTGCTCTCGGCGGTCGAATTCTTGGACCGTCAGTCGCTCGACATGGTTCTATCGCAGCAGGACTGGACCAAAGACCCACTGGACAGCAAGTATCCGTACTACGTATTGATCGAGACCTCGGGCAGCAACGCGACGCACGACATGGAGAAACTGGAGGCGTACCTCGAGTCCACCATGGGCAATGGCACCGCGGTGGACGGCACGGTGGCCCAGGACGCACAGCAGGCGCGCAAGCTGTTCCAGATCCGAGAGGATATCACGCTCGCACTCAGCCAGCGTGGGTACGTGTACAAGTACGATATCTCGCTGCCCATCGCCGAGTACTACCGCATCGTGGAAGATACGCGCGCGCGCCTGGCCGGACTCGGCGCCGAGGTCAGCGCCTTTGGCCACCTGGGCGACGCCAACCTCCACCTCAACATCTCGACGCTGCAGTATGACGAGCGCGTGTTCAATGCGCTCGAACCGTTCGTGTTTGAGTGGACCTGTGCGTGGTTTGTGTATGTCCCTAGGTATTAATATCGACCCCATACTGACGTTTTGTGTCGAAACAGCCAAGTACCGTGGCAGTATCAGCGCCGAGCACGGCATCGGTACCCACAAGCCAAGGTACTTGCACCTGTCCAAGGCGGACACGGCGATCCAGGTCATGCGCCAGATGAAGCAGATGATGGACCCGAATGGCATCCTCAACCCGTACAAGGTCATCCCGGACGCCGACGAGAAGTATTAATACTTTCTGTATTAATACCAGGTAGGGTAGTACAGTACCAGGTCGCGCTGCGATTTCATTCACGAACCAGCCAGCCACCAGTGTCGGGAGACAGATACGTTGTAGCACCCACCCACGTACTACTATACATTAATAGTACTATATATTCATACAAGTCCTCTTGCTCGGTGCGACCCACCACTACTCAATCACTCGTCGTCGCTGGAGGCTCCACTACTACTACCGGCTGTATCCACACACTGCGCCAGTGCCTGGTCCAGGTACGTGAGGCGAACGCCACCGAGGATCCGCTCGGGTAGTTCGTCCTGGGCTTGGCCCTGCACGGTCACGAACACGTCCACCTCGATGTACGTGGCCCAGCTCTGGCAGAGCGAGCCTATGTAGTGCGCCACCGTGCTCGAGGAAATGTCCATGTCCACCTCGATGTAATTGTGCCCCCGGTGGTACGTCTGCGTGAGCTTCTTGCCCGTGAGGGCTGGTCGGCTCTGCACCAAGGAATTGATAATCCACGGCGCCTGTGTGAAGCTCGGGATGAGCTTGAACCGCTGGTCGCGGAACGTGTCGTCTTCACCGTCACAGAAGCGCCGCAGCAGGCGGTAGAACGTGGCCATCTCGGGGTCACCATCTTTCTCTTGCGATTTGTATTGCGGCACGAGCCAGTAGCTCACGAGGCTGACGTTGTCGGCGTCCGGTAGCAGAATATTGAGCATAAACACCAACGCATCCGGGTGCTTCTCTGCGCATGTGCGGAGGATGCTCCTGTCGCCTCGCATGAGATCAAACCGTGCCGCGTGCTGCCGCGCCTCGGGCGTCGCGGTGGTCCACAGATCGACGTGAAGCAACGAGGCGACGCTTCGACCAGCGGCCACTTTGACCTGGTCTTCGAGATAACTCTCGCCACGCACGGGCACGTCGCTGCTGTCGGCGTCGCCCCACATTGCACGCAGCTCTGGTGGCGCCGAGGAACTGAGATCCACTACCACAGGCATGGTGAATGGAGAGGACGGCGGTGCGCAGGCGTCGGCGAGCGCCATCGCGTTCAGGTGATTGGCGACGTTCTCGACGCTGGTGCTGCCGGCGTGGATCGCTTTTTCATTCTCACCTCGGGACATGGTGGATATCTACAATGGAGAAAAGGACGTGCTGGTTTTACGGTACGCTTGCGTGCTGGTGCCGGTGATGCTGTCTGTGAAGATGGATGATGGTCGGTGGCTGCTTGCGCACCCGACGAAATCATCGAAGCGTGTCATGTTCCAGGAGCTCCTCGAATTGAATGACCTCGGTTTAAGAACATACTATTTATGTAGTAGGTTTCCTTTGATTTTGTTACTATTAGCAGGGTGTGTAAAGCGAGTGGAGGGGCACTTTCCTTGAATTTTTCTTCCAGGATCCGATCGCTTTTCCACCAATCAGCAGCGGGTTTGCCATCTGAAACGGACCGCTTCCAGGTCAAAGTTAGCCATCTTCGACATCGATGGCACCAAGCGACGAGAGCAAGGCCGCGATGGCGATGGCGACGCCGACGTCGACGTCGACGTCGACGCCACCCGCGGCAGCTACAGCGATAGCCATGGGCGCTGACGATGGCGGTGTGCCGGCGGACGTGCTGCTGGCCAATTCGTCGTCTTTTGCGAACGCGTTCCGTCTCCTGGAGCAGTACTTAGAGGCCGACATGCTCACGCTCGAGCAGATGCAGTTCCACAAGGACAAATACGCCAAGCTCAACGCGTTCGTGCTGGACACGTACCGCCACGAGAAGTCGCTGCTCAAGCAGGCCAAGCTGCTCAACACGGAGCTACTCAGTGAAAAAATCCACGTCGAGAAGCAGTCGATCCGCAAGGCCGAGGAGCTCGCGGCCCTCACGTCGGTCGAAAAGGAAAAAGAAAAAGCCATCAAGGAGCTGGCCGAATGCGTGGACCGTGACGCCGTGCTCACGTTTGAGATCACTGAACTGCAGCGCGAGCACGTGGACCTACTGACGGAGAAAGAGGATATCCTCGCCGCACATGCCAAGCTGATGGAGCCGGAGGTACGCAAACTCACGGACGAGATCACCAAGCTGGGTGAGGAGAACCACCGCGTCGACAGTGAGATGGCCAAGGAGCATGCACGCCGCAAGGAGCTGCTGGCTCGGCTCGAGGTGCTGAAGATCGAGAACGCGGCGCTGGAAACCAGTGTGGACAAGGAGCAAAAGCACCTCCACCAGGTACAGCATGATCCGGACCGTCTCAAAAAGCAGGCTGATGTGGTGCAGAAAGCCGTGGCGAACCTTGAAAAAGAGATCACCAAGGCCAAGGACCGACGGGTTGACGTCAATGGCGTGCTGGAGCAACACAACCTCAAGCTCAAGGAGGCCGAGGACGTGCAAAAGGAGCTGTTCCACAAGCAGGACGTCCACCGTGAGACCATCGACCAGCGACAGCGTGATGTGGACCACGTCACGCTGCACTTGCGGGAGGAGCACAACACGCACGTGCTGCGGCTGAGTGAGAAGACGCGGCTGGAGATGGCCGACAAGATGCTCGAGGCCAGTGCGCGTCGTGAGCACGAGCGCGCGGCGTCAGCGCACAAGTACTACGACAAGCTCAAGCGTGAGCTCAAGAAGAAGATCGTTCTGTTCGATGCGAGCCGCGCCCTCGTGCCCAACCTCAAGGCCCAGGTCGTGGACGCCAAGCACCAGCTCGCCGCGTTGCAGGGCGACAACAAGAAGAAGACCCACGAGCAGAGCGAGATCAAACAGCAGGTGGACGTGCTCATCGCTCGCTTCCTGCAGCACGAGACGAGTGACACTGCACGGTCCCACGAGGTCGCCACGCTGGCCACGCAGGTGGCCACACTGGAGGACGAGGTGGCCCAGTGGGTGAGCGAGGAGGCCAAGCAGGGCAAGCTCGTGGCGCTGCTGACGGCGCAGCGTGAGATGAAAGCCCGTGAGGCTGCGTCGGCCATGGACGCCGAGCGACAGACCCAACAGGAGCTCAAGATGAAGGAGCTCGTGATCTTTGACCTGGCCAAGAAGTGGAACGAGACGTCCAACCACCTCAAAGAGTTCTCGGCTCTCTACGACGTGGTCAAGAATGAGCGCAACAAGTACGTGAACCTGATCCAGGCGAGTGCGCAGGCCATCGCGGAGATGAAAGAGAAGATCAAGATCCTGCAGAACGAAGTCGAGGTGCTGCGCAACGAATCGCTGGCCAAGGACAAGGCACTGACCAAGGAGAAGCTGGCCCACACGACCGCGCAGTGCTCCCGCGACTCGCTGCGATTGGATACCAACAAGTGCCACGACGTGTACCGTCAAAAGCAGGAGACGGTGGAGCAGCAGATCGTCGAGATTGACAAGCTCAATGGGATCATCAGTGCCACTGAGAAGGAGATGCTGCGGCTCAAGAAAAAGTACGAGCTAGCCGTGGACGCACGCAACGCCACGGGCGTGCAGCTCATTGACCGCAACGACGAGCTGTGCATCTTGTACGAGAAGGCCAATCTCCAGGAGAAGGCGCTGAACGAGGGCGAGATGGGACTCACCCGCAAAGACCAGGCGATCCGCATGCTCAAGATCCAGCTGAGTGACTTGCAGCGGCAGCTGGAGAACGCACGGCGCCAGCTCCCACACCTGCCGCAGCTGGCCAACCGCATCCTGGAGTTGCAGGACGAACTCGTGCAGGAGAAAGAGGTGACCGAGCTGCTCTGTCGCGACCTCGAGACACCGCAGAACAGCGAACGGTGGCGGCCGCTGGAAGGCGACGACCCCGACGAAGAGCAGCTCGAGACCAAGATCGCGTTTGTGGAGGCGAGGTACCACCGCAAGAAGGAACAGCTCCTGGAGAAGGAGCTCGTGCTCGAGGAGGTCACGTCACTCTCCAACAAGCTGCGGCACCAGGCGAATGAGCGTCGTGGCGAGACGCTTGAGGTGGCCAAGAAAGTGAACGAGTTCCAGGGTCGCATCAAAGACACGACGCGCAAGATGATGGCGGTCGTGAGCGAACTCTCGATGTACCAGGCCACCGCCATGAAACTGCAGCAGGAAAAGCACGACACGACCGTGGAACTCGAGGAGACCGCACGGCGATTCGAGCGTGGCGACGTACCCAACCTCTACTGCGAACAGCAGCTCGTACGGCTCCAGAACCAGCGACTGCGAGACGAGGACGTCCGTCTCACCAAGGTCCAGGCCAAGACCATGGCGCAGCATGCACAGAACTACCCCATGCAGCTCACGTACACCACGGCCGAGCCGCGGCCGAACGCGTACATCCCAGAAGACCTGGGCATCCCCAAGCCGTACGGCCAGCTGGCACCGTTCAAGCCCACGCAGCCTGGGTCCACGATGCGCCACACGCGTGTGCCACAGAAGCGCGCCATTGAGATCTAGAGTGTCTGTCGTCACCAAATGAAGAGATCACATTGTATATGTACATATGATCAACTATCCATGCTACGTACCGTCCTGGGCTCCTGCAGCGGGTGTACCTGAGGCTGGTGGAGCAGCAGCGCTCTGCTTGGCGAGCTTGTCCTGCATCTTTCGAAGGCGACCGTCGAGGCTGAAATTCTGGGACATGGCGTCCATCAGTTCACCCTTGGTCTTGTCGAAGCGCTGCTGAAGTGTCTGGAGCTCCTTCTCGTAGACACCCTTGATCTCGGCCTCTTTCACGCGCATGGCCTCGAGACAGACGTCGAGATCGCTCGTGAGTCGCTCGATTGTCTGCTTGGCCATGCGCAGCGCATCGTCTGTCACCTCAAGTCGTGAGTAAGCGCTGTCGAGCTGGAACTTGAGCACGGTGCACTCGTGGGCCAGCTCCTTGGCGTGCTGATGCGCCGCGAGCTTCTCGCTCTCGAGCATTTTCATCTTGGCCTCGCAGTGTTTCGCCAGGGCACACATCTCGTGCCTGGCCGCCATCGCAATGGTCACGAGCTTGTCCTTGCGTGCATTCTCCTTGGCCAGCAGCGCCACTTTCTTGATCTCTTCGGACAGCAGCGATGCGATCGTGTCGCGCTCCATCTTGAGCTCGCTCTCCTCGGCCTCGTGCGCCGCCAGCGTCTGCTGCAGCGACTTGTACATGGTGGTGAGCAGCTCGACGTTGAGCTTGAGCGCCTCGAACGCCTTGGCCGTCGTCACCACCGTCTCCTCGAGCTTCTGGATCTTGGGCACGTACCACTTCTTCTCGTTCAAGTGGGCACGCTTCTCGTCGTCGTACTTGCGCTGGAGTTGAGCGAGATCGTCTTCCAACTGCGCATTCGCCATCGCCATCTTGGCGTGCGCTTGCTTGAGCTCAACGTGGTCGCGTCGCAGCTTCTGCAGTGCAAAGTTGATCTCGTCGAGCGACGGTGAGCCAGTCGTTGTTGGAGCACTCGTTGGTGGCGTGGGTGAAGGCGGCAGCTTGGTGGGGAACGTGGACGGCGACACGTCGTTGGTACTCGTCTTGCATGTCAGTGAAGGCTCTTCAGGCTGGGGCTCCTTGTCGCCATTCTGCTGAAGCTGCTGGTCAGGCTGCTGTTGCTGCTGCTGCTGGGACGCTCGCTGCAACATGGCGCTCATGCTGTACCTCTCTTGGAGCTCCTTCTCCTGGTCCAGCAGCATCTGTACGAGTCGCACGTACAACTGCGTGTCCCAGGACGCCAGCATGTCCTTGCGGTCGCCACCACTGCTGCTTGCACCAGGACGAGTCGGCCCGGTGCCCCCCCTACCAAGGATATCGGCGTCCAAGTCCATCGGCTGCTTGTCCTTCAGTACGTCCTCGGAGATCTTGCCCATCAGCTCACGTCGCGCCTCAAAGAGCTGGACCACCATCGCCACCTGGAGCTCCTTGCGACCACTCTTCTCGGTCTTGACCGACTTGTCCAAGAGCTCCCGCTGCTGCTTACTCTCAGCGTCGAGGGTCTCGAGCAGTCCGGTGAACGCCTTGTCATTGGCCGTATCTTGTTTGGTCCTGGCCTGAAAGAGCGTCATCCGAAACTCATAGAGCAGCCGCAGATCCGAGCGTAGACACCGCAACTTGGCCGCATCATCGTCCTCGGCGTTGGCCTTCTTGTCGTCGTTCCTCGAGAGCACGTCTGCTTCCTTGGACCGCAGTGCGCGGCTGTGCTGGAGCTGTACGTCGATGTGCTTGGTTAGTGCACTCACATCGTCACGCCAGTCGATGGCCTTCGTAGTCAGGCGCATCACCTCCTTGCGACTCGGCAGCGGTGTCGCGGTACCCGTGAGGGTTCGTGTTGAAGTGATCGCATCTTCCTGTCGCCGCAGCGCTTGCGTGATCTCCTCATTGAGGTCGTCGAACTTCTTGTGGAGCTCGTGGGCTTGCAGTGAGTTGGCTTCCATCGAACACTGGTGGCGCTTGCTTGAAACAAACGGTCGCGGATCCTTGGCTTGGCATCCTTCACCTGTCCACACAACAATCAGCGGGTAAAAATATCCAAGCAGCGAGCAGTCAGGTTTCAAAACCGTGTCTACTCCTTAAATAAGTCCAACGAATGGACGCACGGCGCTGCTCCTCCTCACTCTTCTCCTGCCTTCTCTTTTTGTTCTTTGGCTCCGCATTCGGATCAACTTGAACCGCTGCATCGGCTTCTCGTTGATCAAATCGTCCTTTCGAGTGCACATTCCTCACAGCATCCACCAGGGCAACACGGAAACGCTCCGCTGACATCTCACAAGAACGACGACGAGCTGAACGACTCAAGATCCTCCGTCAACGTGTGTTCGTGGTGGTCGTCGAAGCCGTCGTCGTCCAGGAGTTTCTCACGCTCGATTGCGCGTCGGGAAGATCGAGTTTGTTCGGCATCCGACACACGATCTTCCGCAAGACGAAGGGCAGCGTCTTCCTCTTGCTTCCGTCTCTGAAGTTCCTCGCGCTCTCGCTCCTTCTCTCGCTCACGCTGCTCGAGTTCTCGGCGGCGCTGAGCGGCAATCTCTTCACTCCGTTCTTGTTCTTGCTGCTGAAGTTTCTGTTGCTTCTCTTGCTCCCGCGATCGCGCCGAGTTCCACAAAGAGCTGCTGGTGTTATCTTCTGGCTGCATCAAAGATCGAGCGCTCGACTCCTTCTGGGCCAGAAGGCTCCACGCGCCCCTGTTCTCGACTCTCAGCGGCTCACGCGACGTGTGCTCGTCACGAATCTTCTTTGTACCGTCTAGAGAAAGTATGAGCGTATAGTCAGCGAAATGATCCAACATGAGGAACTCCAGGCTTGCGAACTCACCTCCTCGTACCGAATCTGAGACCTGGGAGAGCGTCGCACCTCCAGTGAGAGACGGAGACTGTTCATCGGAAGACGAAGATGGCACGTTAATTGGCCATCAACCTAACACACCGTCGGAAGCATGGAGACCCACCCGATGCAGCGGTGCCCCGGCATCCGAGTCAGATTCACTGTCACTTTCACTGTCCGAGTCCGAAGAATCAGACGAGCTCGAAGAACTGACCGACGAGCTGTGGTCATCGTGATTGGGCTTGTCCATGTCGACATCTCCGGAGTGCACTGCGTTAACCGCTACCGCTTTGCCTCCGTCACCGTCGATTCGGGCAAGCTGGGTCTTCAGTGCCTCCTGGCGATTCCGAATGTTCACGGCGGCAACCTTCGCAGACTTCAGCCGATGCGAGGCAGGAGCTGCTTTGGATGGTTTCTTCGGCGTCGCTCGCTTACGCTTTCGCCCAATGCCATTCTCCTGCAAGCATGCGAAGTTAGCACGACGAAAGACAGCAGCCACCGCACAAGCACGCACCCGAACGTATCCCTCCAACATTCTCAAACATCGAGAATCGAACGAGTTGATGTCAATCTCAACCTCGTCGTGCTCGTTCGTGAGCTTTGAGACTGGGACGGACTCGGCGATAATTTGAAGGACTCGATTGATCTTCTCTTGTGGAAGCTTCCGAATGTCGTCGCTCAAACGTGCCTTCTCTGCTTGTGTCATCGGCTCATTGAGCTCTTCCTCGGTGAGATCTTCCATCTTGAATGGCCTGCATAATCAATCACCAGCGTCAGTATGAGGTCGAGGACCAGCAAAGACATGAAACTGCGTACCTAGACGCGCCCTTCGATGGCTTCGGTGCCGTCACTCTAGACGAAGGCTGAAGCTGTTCAAGAGTAGCCTTGAGTCGCTCGATGTCTTCCTTCAGCGACATGATAAGACCCTCATTGCCATCGACACCGCGCTTCGTGTTACCCTTGGCGCCTTGCCCACCCTTGATTTTCTTTGTCGAGTGAGTTGGCTCACCCTTTCGCTCGCGCTTCAGCTTGATGATCGACGATGTTGCGGGCAGCGCTCCGTACGCTCGATCAGCTAACTTGTCCTTCGGAGTCTTCACATTGATGTTCTTGATACGCTTTGCGAAATTTTCAGAGAGCTTCGCCGCGAATATGTGAACTTGACTGTGAGCAGCGTTGTAGAGCATCGCATTATCGAACACGAGACGGACGTGGTCGATGAACACATCAACATCGTCGTAGAAACCACCCTCCAGATTCTGTCGAATCGTTCCGAGATCCATGGGCTCCTTGATGACGTTGAAATAGTCTGGGATTCCAAGCGCGACTGGATCAACTGGAACGAGGAACGGTCCCGCCTTTGGGTTCGCCATCAAGCTCTTCAAAATTGCCAGGCATTTCTTCAACGACGCGGGTACGTGATCGTGGTCCAGCATGTTCTCATCACGCAAGTGTGCAGGCATCACACGCTTCCTCTCAGAGCGACCACGACTGACAGTAAACGGCGACGGAGCCGATGAGTCAGATCCCATCGGTGTCGACACGCTCGGCCGGGCTGCGCTGAGTGTTGGTGCAGGGGCAGGAACGTAAGTTGACACTGGAAGCACCACCTTGGTGACGGCTGGAACAGGAGGCACAACTGCAGGGGCCGGGGGCGGGGCCTGGACCACTGCTGCTGGAGTGGGGGCGGGGGTGGGTGGTTTTACTGCGACAGTTCGCGTCCGCTTTGGAAAAATGCGCTTCTCCTTCTCTTTTGGCTTGTAGATCTTGTACAAACGCATTTCACTGGTCTCCTTGTCCAGCAGGCCGACGAGGTTGAACACGCCGAACTTGTTTTCACCGAGACCGCTCACATAGAACTGCGATGGACGGCTGGCATTGTGAACGAACCGGATCTCCACGCTCTTTTCTGTGACCGTCTGTGGCTTGCCCTTAACTGCCTGAATCTGGAAGAAGCCGCTGTACTTGCAGTCGAACGGCATCGCCGATCGCTGCGCTGGGTCACTCTCATAGCCAATGTGTGCCGGATGCGACTGTTCCGACGACGGGTGCTCGAGCTGGGACGACTTGGCCAAGGAGCCACTGACAAAGACCGGATGCAACTCGTCTGCGTCGCCGCTAGCCGTGCGAACGTACACGTCCTCGTCCGACTTCATCTCGAACGCGCTCGTCACACCGTTGGGTCCGAACGCAGCTTCAGTCATCCCCCATCGGCCTGCCCACAACGCGCGCTTGTCCTGGACATAGTACTTGCCGATGAGCAACGGGGCGTACTGAGCGACTTCTTTCGACACGAGCTCGGTGAGAGCCACTTGCAGCGAGTTGCTTGTGGCCGGATGCTTCACTCCATTCGCGTGGGCATGGTCAGTGTGGTCTCCGCCAGCCGTTGGCTTGTCTGTGGCGTCGGTACTGTCTGTCGAAGATCCATCGACCGCGGCCGAACCATTCGCGTTGCTGTGGGGTCCGTTCGACTGCGTGTGTGACTTCTCAATCGTTGGATGGTCATTTTGGGCCTCGACCATCGTGGTGTCTTGGTGCTGTGGGGCGTCCGGGCCTCGAGTCAGCGAGCCCGGCGCGTCGGGGGAGCTGTCTATGCGTGTGTCCCCGATGGATTCGTTGTGTTCTCTCGCCTCGCTCTCAGACCGACTGCGCTTCCGTCCCTTGTGCACCACGATATCGTGGGCGACGAGTGAATCGTCGTCAATCTGCGGCGGCGTCGTGAAAGTGAGTCTCTCCGCGGCGGGTTTCTCGGCACGACGCGTCGAGGCAGCCACGGGGTGTATATTGGGCGATCGGGTCGCGGGGATGAGCGCGGCGGATGGCGTGGACGTCGTCGTGGAGAAGATCGTGCGGGTTTCCCCTGCGTGTGGGAGCTTTCCTTCCGCAGTCGGCAACCGGCGGGAGGCGCGCGCACTTGGCAGAGCAAATTCCAAACTGAAAGCAGAGTGATGGTCACTCGCTTGCTCGGTCGCTCCTTCCTTCTATTGTGGTGTGGAGGGAGGGGGAAGGGAACACAAAAAGCAAAGCAAACGGCGTCCGCTCCGCTCCTCGAAAACCCAAGTGAACCAAAGTTGGCTCCCAACGCCTTTCTTTTGGGACTGGTCGCTGGAACGGGGGGCGGGGGGACGGGAGGAGGATGGCGCGCACCACACAACCCAGGCAAAGGGTTTGTGCGGATTTTTTGGAAAATTGGAGTTTGACTGCGAGAACGAAGAGGAGGGGAAGAGAAAAACCTATCCGCCCCTCCCTCAAACCACAATCACGATAAAACCTTACCATGCGACATTGTTTAACCTCAGGGAAGTTCATCGAATTTACTGGAAAGAAACGGTTGGCGGTGAGGTTTTATAATTGCCCAGAGGTGGTAGAATCGAGTTTGAGCCGTGTGATTTCGATTGGAATAATCGCTCGACTTCCACCCTAGCGACAGTTGTCGTGGATCCGCTCGAGCCAATCCTTAAACAAAGGAGTGATTTCATCTGTTTTCTCAACTGTCCAAAAAATGAGAACGTGGCGCGAACATCATGTTAAAACACAGTGTAGCCGTAAAAACCGGGTTTCTGACAGCCAATGTGGTTGCAGCAAGTGGCCGCCAACAAGATCGCATCAGACTGACCGAGAGTGATGGTGTCATCAGGATCAAGCAAAGTGTGACGGTGATCACAATCTTGCAGACCTCAAGGAGGGCGATGGCAAGCAGCAGCAGGCTGTTCACGCTCTATCTGTGGTCATGCAAGGGAACTTGCAGAATATCCGTAGTCATCGTCCGCTCGATTACAGTGACTGAAAAAAGTCTCGATTGGAACAATGATTCATCTGCACTTGAACGTGTTCATCAACACAGGAAACTTAGAGCTTCATGTTCACGAGGTCACGGATCATGTTCTTGTGGTGCGACTCGTTGGTGCCTCCGCCAATCTCAAGCAGCTTGGAGTCTCGCCAGAGACGCTCCACGTTGTACTCGCCGCAGTAGCCGTAGCCGCCCAGCGTCTGGATCGCACGATCCGCAACGCGCTTGGCCATGTCACCACAGTAGAGCTTGACACCGTCCGTGTCGACGCGGTTGCCCACCGAGTCGAGCTGGAGCTTGCGGGCCGTGTCGTACACGTACGCACGGCCAGCCATGTACTCGGCGTACGACTCAGCGATATTCTTCTGGACCTGGCCAAAGTTGTTGAGCGGCTGGCCGAACGCCGTGCGCTCCTTGGCGTACGAGCTCATGACCTCGATCGAGCGACGCGCGATACCGAGACTCATGGCCGCAAGCGTCACGCGCTCGATCTCGAGGTTGCGCATCATGCACAGCACGGCGCCACCTTCCTTGCCGACAATGTTCTCCACGGGCACCTTGCAGTTTTCGAAGACGAGTTCGGCGGTGTTCGACGCACGCATGCCACACTTGTCCTTGATGCGCTGGCCGAGCGAGAACCCTTCATAGCCCTTCTCCACAAGGAACGACGAGAAGTCGTTCTTGGCCTTGCCAGTGTTACCCGTGCGCGCGTAGACGAGGAACGCGTCGCCGAGTTCCTTGTCGTTCAACGCGCCGTTCGTGATCCACATTCTGTCACCATCCATGAGGAGGAGGATGAGTCGTAGGTCAGCAAGCAAGACTTAAGAAACTGACGTACTTGGTGCCGTTGAGGATGTAGAACTTGCCGCAGTCCGAGAGCTTGGCGGTGGTGCGCATACCAAGCACGTCGGTACCGACAGATGGCTCGCTCATCGCCATACCGCAGATCTTCTCGCCGGAGCACGCACCAGGAAGGTACTTCTGGCACTGCTCATCCGACGCGTTGCGCGCCACGTTGTTCACGAACAGCATCGAATGCGCGAGGAATGAGAGACAGAACGCAGGGTCACTCGCTGAGAGCTCCTCGTGCGCGATCACCGCAGCGAGCGCATCCATACCGGATCCGCCATACCTGAACATCATAACCATCACAGCATGAGACATTCGTCGGTGAATGGCGCCAACATTTCGGTGTGACTCACTTCTCCTGCGCCGTGATGCCGAGCAGTCCCAAGTCACCGAGCTCGCGAAAGAGGTTGATGTTGAACTTCTCCTCACGGTCGTGCTCAAGCGCCTGCACACATAGATTCGTCTACACAAAGTACACTCACAGAGCCAATGAATTGATGTCGCACCTGCGGGTCCACCTTGGTCTTGACAAAGTTGGCCAGCATTTCACGAAGCACACCATGCTCCTCCGTAGGATTGTACAGGTCAAAGCTGCTGGACGACTGCACATGGAGAGATGATGAGCCACACAAACGGCCAGAGGCTGAGAAGGAGGCCAACGCTTACCAGCGCACGCGTGTTCACGCGGCGGAACGTGGCGGTGCCGAGACGGCGGACAGCGGTGGACAGCATCGTCGGTGTGATGGCGACAGTTGGCGAATGGTACGCAAGCTCATACGTCGACACGGAAAGCAGCACAGACAGTGAGTCGTCTACATTTCGCCTCTGATTGGCTGAAATTCCCCAAACTTCAAGCACTATGTGGACCACCCAAACGACAACGATGGGCCACACATCGCGAATAGAGCGTATTCGAACTTAACAAAAACCGGTTTTAACAGAGTACTACTTGAAGTTGCCGTTTTTAGCAACCGTCTCCGCCACGGTATGAAACGGGTGATGGCTTGGGTGCACTCGAAGCTGCTTCGACTCGAAGACAATGGAGCGGCGACGCCTAGGTATGAAAAGTATGCACTACCCTCCGTCTGCCAATCGCATGTCCTCACGGTTGACGCACAGGTCTGCTCACTCTGCGCTCGCCGGCGAGCTCATCGCGAAGTGAGAACAATCAGGTTCGACGCACATGCGTTTTTCCATGGCGCTTCGCTCTGACATTCGGCGCGTGTCCAGACGACAAGCACGATCCACCGCAAAGTTAATGCAGACGAAGATGAAGCGGCCACATCTTCTCCCCCAGAGTACGATGCGTTTGAGAGCGAGTCCAATCTCTCCAAGTCACCTGGACGCAGGCAGCAGGCGAGCAGCATTTACGATTACTTGGACGAGATCGAAACGCAGTCCGAGCTTCAGATGCAGACTTTTGTACCGGGATCTGTGAGCAGTCGATCTGCGGCGTCAGCTCGTGGTGATGAATCGAAGGCGTCTCCATCAGAGCGTGAGTGGAGTGATTCAAAGAGCCACCACTCTCCGACACCGTCCTACCGATCACACTCTGCTCGGTCCCAAGGCGATGGTAGCCAGCATTACATGATCGGTATCAAAGAGAAGCTTGCGGCATTGACCATCGAGCTGAATGTACGTATCACTGGCTTGAATGCATGCCATCGACATCGTCATTCACTCTAGGATACATCACTAGGACAAGACAAAGACGATTGAACTGCTCAAGGCCGCGAGGAAGAAGGACAAGGCCAAGATGAAAGCACTGGTGATCCACGAAGAGGAGAAGTACAAGGCGCTGCTGAAAGAGATCCAGCAAAAGTCAGAGAAGGAGCTCGAGAAACATCTAGATTTCACACAGAATGTTGTGTCCGACAAGGTAAGCATGCTGATGTTTTCCTCCCTCTGTACAACCAACTCACAGTGGTGCTGAAATGGTGCAGGCAGAACTGACCAAACGGTGCGACGACCTGCTCGCCGAGCTGCAAAAGGCGAATGCAAACGCAGCGCGAGAGGCGGAGAGGTTCAAGATGCAACTCAAAGATGCCAAGGAGCGGTGGCAAGTACAGGAGAAAGCAAAGCGCGAAGAATGGATCAAAAAGAAGACCGAGGAGATCAAGAAGAGCACAGTCAAGGCGCTAGAGCCCGACATCCAGGCGATCCTTGCAAAGGGCAAGGCCGACCTGGACAAGGCTCAGGAAGTCGCCGCCGAGGAGCGTCGCAAGCTGCACATTCAGCTCGAGAAGGAAAAGGAGGCCGCGCTGTTCAAGCTGAAAGAAGAGTACGAGCGCAAGTTGGTGGAGGTGCGCGAGAAAGAGCGTGGCAAGCTGATGACCCGATTGGACACGGCAGACGCCGAACTGCAGCAGCAGCTCAGTAGCCAGCGGAGACGCTTGCAGGAGGAGGCCGAGGTCGCTCGCAACGAACTGCAGGTCGAGTTGCGCGCACTCAAGGCGTCGCATGCAAAAGAGATCGAAGAACTGAAGCTGCAGGAGGTCAAGCGCATGGAGGCCATCCACGAGAGACTCCAGCGCGAGAAAGAAGAGCTCGCCCGCAAGTACGACAGTGATATCATGAGTCTCCGTGAGCAGACCAGCGTCGAGTGCGAGCAGTTCAAGAGCCAGCTCACCGCCAAGCTGCGACGGGAGATGGAGAAGCAGAAGGAGGAGCTCGAGAAGCAAATGCTGCTGTCACGCGACTCGAAGCTCGAGATGGTGATCGAGAAGCTGCAAGAGGAGAGTTGCCAGGCGGTAGAGAAGGTGGACCAGCGTGCCAGGCAAAAACTCGAACAGGAGCGACGCGAGTGGGAGCGCAAGCTCAAGCAGACCAGCGAGATCGAGAGCGTGTGGATGGATAAGAACCGCGACCTCCACGACAAGGTGACGCGACTGGAGGAGGCGCGCGAGCTGCTCCGTGCTCAGAACGACGAGCTCAGTGGCGACGTCAAGCGAGCGCAGGAGAAGACCAACGACCTCGCCAAGCTGCTCCACGAAGAGCGACGACTCCATGAGAAGGCCGTGCGTGAACTGGAGAAAGAGTGTGTGTCTCGAGATAAACAAGTGGCCTCCACGAGGCAGCAGCAGTCCCTCGAGGTCACTCAATTGCAAGAGAAGCTCGTGACCATGGAGACCACATTCGGTGAACGCATGCAGAAGCACCAGCGTGAGCACGAGGCCGAGCTCGCCAGTCTCCATGAACGGGTCAAGGCGACGATGGCGCGCAAGGACCACGTGATCCAGAACCTGCAAGAGGAGCTCCACATCATGCAAGTCAAGTTGGACAAGAGCCACGCGCTGATCGAGGAGCAGCGGCAGCAACTCTTTGGCGAGTAACGTTTTGAATATAGAAAACGTGAATAATAAAATTAGGGTCGACGCATCACCGTCTCGCACGTGGTCAAATGGCGGGGAGGGGTGAGAAAAGGCTATGCTATGCTATGCTATGCTACATTGCGGCGCTAGAAACTACAACAGGGCTTTGGCGATGGCACTCTAGTCCTTCTTGGCAGCCGCCGCCTTCTTGGCTGCTGCAGGCGTCTTCTTGACGGTCTTCTTCTTGGTGGCAGCAGGCTTCTTGGCGATGACCTTCTTGGCTGGCTTCGCGGTCTTCTGCTTCTTGTCCGTCTTCTTGGCGGCCGCCTTCTTCCCGACACTGGCGGTCTTGGCAGCCTTCTTGGCAGCAGGCTTCTTGGTCTTCTTCTCGCCAGTGGCGGCCTTCTTGGCAGCAGGCTTCTTGGTTGGCTTCTTCTCGTCCGCGGCGAGCTTGAACGACGCCTTGACGGCCACGAGCTTGCCCGATTCAACACCCTTCTTGAGCGCAATGTTCAAGCGCGAGCGCGAGTACTCGGCGCCTTTCTTCGTCGCGACGAACTTGTCGATCGCCTGGCGCGACGAGCCCGAGCGTTCCTTGAGCGTGAGCACGGCCTCCTTGATCAGGTCGTAGTAGCCTGGGCCCGAGGCCTTCTTGGCGGTGGTGACAGCAGCAGCGGATGGCATCTTCGTAGTTTGGAGGGGGAGGGGAGGTCTTGAGTGTTGACGAGGGGGGGAGTTTTTTGGAACTGGCCTTTCACGAAAATCACAATCAAGCAAACCAAACGGTCGAGAAAACCCAGGACTCGGACCAACGAAACACGAGCGACCAAGTGTACAATGTTAGCTAACCGCAATTGCTAAAAATGCCGCCAATCAGAGAGCGCGTGGAGATGGCTCCATCCGAATATAACGGTCGTTTACAGTGAGAAAGAAGCTTTCACAACGCGTTCGGGTCAAGTGTGGCAAGTTGAAGTGGTGACACGTGTAAGTTACGCGTAAACTACAGCCTGACAGTTCAAATTCGAATCTATCGATTCGCGCGCGAATCATATGAATCAGATCGAGTTTCCACCAATCACAAGACAGCGACGGAATGCTAAATCCAGCATTAGCACACGGCTACATGAGAGTCTGAGCTGTTTTGAGGCAAAATTTGTCTTATCTATTTACAGGTAATGGATAAGACGCGAGGTTTCGGATTAGTGCGACGCACTCGTTCAAAATACATTGCATCCGCTAGTTGCTTCGATCGATATGAGTAATTTTCTGAGGTCGTCGCGAGTCCGATCTGTAGTAGAAACGATAGCGCATGTCTGTGACAATAATCGCGCAATTGTTTCTCAGGAGGGATGATACCATTCAGAGAGACGACACCCGTGCCTGCGTGTTATCTGCACCCGTCGTGGGTTGTGATGTCGTCACAGGTGATGCTCCTCCGTCACAGAAGCAACCTTCCACTCGTGCGACCTTCGAGCCACATCTTGATCTTTCACCAACCAGCGCCCCTTCAGATTCCAAGGTGGCAAGGTTTCCGAGTCAAGGCTCGACACAAGTTGTGTCACACAACAAAGAATGCTTCATTCAGCACGGTGGTCTATATCCCGTCACATGAGCTCTATTCATGGATGACGTGTCAAGATGCGACCGCAAGAATCGAAAGATTTCCTTCTCTCTGTGGTGGCCCGCAGCCCCCGCCAGTGGCGGGGGATGCCCTGGTGGCGCGTCAAGTGTATGCGCATTACGGGCATGTGCGTGTGCTCTTCACGCTGGCCACAAGCACGTTCCAACACATGTTTTAAACCGTAAAATACACACTTCGGCCGCGCTTCGATATGTTTAAAACACCTATTTGGTGCTTGGAATGATGTATTCGTGATGTGGCGCGCCAGTGCGGTGCCAGCTTCACCACCACAGAACAGCAAGATCTAGCTCGCCCGCAATGCTCTCGGTTCGACGACTCCAGCGCGTCGCCGCGCCCCTGCTCAAGAAGACCGCGCACGCCGCCGCGGCGCCTGCCAAGCCACTCGCGTGGCGCCAGTTTGGCTCGGCGGCGTCCGGCAGCTGGCTCACGAATGTGCCCATGGGCCCCCCAGACCCGATCCTCGGTCTCACCGACCGCTTCAACAAGGTGCCGGCCGCGATTCTATACAGTCTCGTTAATAGACGACCAGGCTGACTGTATTGGCGTGGCGATGCGGCGTGTAGGACACCGACTCGCGCAAGGTTTCGCTCGGCGTCGGCGCCTACCGTGACGACAATGGCAAGGTACAGTCAGACAGACAGACAGACAGTGATGCGACTGCGCTGGCAGCACTGCAGACACTGACAAGATGGATGCGTTGATGACTGCAGCCATACGTGCTGCCGTCGGTGCAAGAGGCTGAGCGCCGTATCATGGCCGCCGGCAAGAACAAGGAGTACGCCGGCATCGCTGGTGCGTTGCCATCTCGTTTCTGTAGGATACAGAAGATAGGGTACTGACAGGTCGCCTCCAGGCATGAAGGACTTTGTGGACCTGTCGCTGCAGTTTGCATACGGTGAGGACTCGCCGGCGCTCCAGCAGAAGCGCGTCGCGGGTGTCCAGGTGCGTACCCTGCGGGTTATATCCACACAGACCGTACCCCGTCATACTGTACCCCCATGTGCTGACTGACTGACCGTGGGGATTGTATCCACCAGACCATCTCGGGCACGGGCGGCGTGCGCCTCGTGGGCGAGTTCTTTGCGCGGTTCCTCGGCAAGGGCACGCCGATCTACCTGCCGAACCCGACGTGGGGCAACCACATCCCGATCATGAAGGACGCGGGCATGGAGGTGCTCAAGTACACGTACTACGAGCCGGCGTCGCGCGGTCTCGACTTTGCCGGCCTGCTGAGCGACCTCAACGGCGCGCCCGATGGCTCGGTGTTCTTGCTCCACGCCTGTGCGCACAACCCGACCGGTGTGGACCCGACCATGGACCAGTGGAAGGAGATCGCCAAGGTGTTCAAGGCCAAGAACCACATCGCATTCTTTGACTGTGCCTACCAGGGCTTCGCCTCCGGTGACGCCACGCGCGACGCCGCCGCCGTGCGCCACGTACGTGCCGTCCCCATCATACCGGTATATACGCACCGCGTTCTGACGTATGTATTCGTGTAGTTTGTCGCCGAGGGCCACAAGGTCATCCTGTGCCAGTCGTACGCCAAGAACTTTGGTCTGTATGGCGAGCGCGTGGGCGCGCTGAGCGTCGTGTGCGAGGACGAAGAGGAGGCGCAGCGCGTCGAGTCGCAGCTCAAGATCTTGATCCGCCCGATGTACTCGAACCCGCCGATCCACGGCTCGCTCATCGTGTCGACGATTCTGTCGGACCCAGTGCTCAAGAAGCAGTGGTACGCCGAGTGCAAGGGCATGGCGGACCGCATCATCTCGATGCGCACGGCGCTGCGCTCGGCGATTGAGCGCATCGAGGCCGAGAACAACGTCAAGAAGTCGGACTGGCGCCACATCACCGACCAGATCGGTATGTTCTGCTACACGGGCCTCACCGAGGCGCAGGTCTCGCGCATGATTGAGAAGCACCACATCTACCTCACCAAGGACGGCCGCGTGAGCATGGCCGGCGTCACCTCCAAGAACGTCGAGTACCTCGCGCAGAGCATGGCCGAAGTCGTGCAGAACGCCTAAGCAACATGATATGAACAGGAGATCAATCAATCAATCCATCAATCCTTTGTATTCGGTAGTAATATCATACTTTCTTTCTTTTTGACACTCGCAATTGTACAAAAAGTAGGCGGCTCTCGTTTCACTCGCAGGCTGCCACTACCACTACTACCAGAGGACTGGACCCGCTCTCACCCTTCTCGTCGGTCGACTGCGTGGCCTCACTCGCGTCACTCGTGGCCAGCAGCTCCTCCTTCTTGACGAAGCGGCCTTTGATCCGTGGGCAAGCGTTGGCCAGACGCTTGCGGCAGTCGTACTTGACGCGCTTGTGGAACACGCGCTGCTTGCGCTTCTCGTGGAAGCGGCGAATGCGTTCGAGGCGTGCTTCTGGTGTGTAGATGCCAATCTTGCGCTTGACGGCCGAGCGAATGACTCGTGGGATCCTTGGTCGTTCTTCATACGCTGGCAGTGCTGCAGGCACCACTCGCTGGGCTCGCATGGCTGCCATCTTGGAGTGGGCTTGTTGGGCACGCTCCTGGGCAAAGGATCGACGCCACTGGTGCTCGGTGACAGCAGTGGCGTACTCAACCGACGACGGATTAGACAGCTCAGGGAGGCGACGTAGGGTCGGTGGTTCGTGCTGGTACTCGCCTGTGTGTGTGTACGGCCAGCGGTAGGAGGACTTCTGTTGTGGCTGCTGTCGGGTACTGTTGTTGTGATGCGGCTGCCGTGGTGTCGATGGTTGCATTCTATTATCGTGGCAGGTGCAGCACTGCTGTGGAGCCTCGTGAGGAAACAATCGCTCTCGCTTGATTCGTGGCTTGGTGGGCAGAGGTGTTGGTGTTGGCCAGCATCCGTCGGCCCTTATGCTGGAGCTGCCATCAACAGCTTCAAAGCAGCGCTTCTTGGACGACCTCGTCAGCTTGAGGTCGCTCTCGGTGACCAAGACCTTCTTGTCGATGCTCGTGGGCGAAAGCGACGTCGGGTTGTCCATACCACAATCGCGATCAAAGAAGCCAGGGAATGCGGACATTGTCGCCGCTGTAGGCGTCTTGATCGCATGCTCTATTGGAATCGTCCGCAGTTCGCTTGGCATGGCAATCGGTTCACCCAGGAACTCTTCCCACGATGTACGCGAGGAGGCTGAATCGCTACTCGAGTGGCACGCAGTGGCGTCGGATAGCAGTGCCAAATCTTGCCACGAGGATGATCGGGACAGTAGACCACAGTCGTCCAACGTTAGTGGTGGGATCTCCAGCGATGTAGACCGTGTGCCACGGTGGTCAAGGCCCCCAAAGTAGGGCGATACATTCGCTCGGCGGAGGAGTGCCGCATTCTGGACACCGCTGTCGGCTTCTTCCAAAGCGAGTGCGAGAGGTGACGACCCATGCATATTGCTTCTGGAGGGGTGGAGCCGTGACAGAGTGCGTGTTGTCGAGACCAACGGGGTGGCCTCACTTGTCAAGGGCAGGCGACGCGTCGCTGCGTTGGAGTATTGGCGAATGGGTAGCGCCGTGGTGGCGAGACACATCACAGGAAGTGGCAAAGACGCCTTCGGCCCGGACCGACGCCACCAGGCTGTCTGCTGAAGTTGCAGTTGCATTGCGAACGGCGATCGGCCGAGGTGATTCGTTTTTGGATTCGATCGAATCCTGTAAAAACTCCCACACTGCTGCATCGTGGAATCCTTGTACCAGCAGCGGCGGCGGCTCGTGGGGCCAGCCACACGCCTCGACGGCCGATTCTATTAACGGATTTCGATACATAATTTAGCACAAAGACCCCATGGCTCGACGAATCGAGGCCAGCGATTGCATGACCTTGTCGTCGACACCCATGCGCATAAAAGTGTGACGGTTCGCGGATGAAGATCGCTACGAAAATACCGTGATCTGATTGGATGAAAATGCGTCAGAGGGACGCGAAGCGACGCGAAGATGGCAACTGGTCATGAACCGTCGCGAAACACACAAGCTCATTGCGATGCTTCCTTCTGTCATTAAAATCACCGCGGCCGCTTGGATATGGCAAGTTGCGAGACCTGACTCGGCGCGTTTGTGTGACTGGCACCCAAGCGTGTGGACTCACCTGGCTCGACTGTGGGGATTTGACTCAGTTTCAACAATAAAGCACCAAAGACTACAGTAGATAACTGGTACTACAGCCAGAGTGCACCACAGATCCCCACTCTGAACTAGCTCGTGTAGAGACTTGAAGTCACTTGCTTCCAGGTCATACGTCTGCAGCTATCATGAGTGACTGAGCATCGATGTATTAATGTTTCCAAGACCTTGCACCAATGCGGGAGTATTGGCCATGGGATGACATCTTAACTATTAAAATAGTGCTGAAACGCTGACCTGACCACACACCACACACCAGCGAGTGTGAAACTACATATTTCAAAGTTTCGAGTTCCTCGTTTCAGCTTCAGGCACGCGCCGCCGTCACTGCGGAGCCGCTGATACCGTATACCCGTTTTGGATATTTTTACCTTGCTATAATCTGAGCGCTTGCTCATACGATCGAATCTTGGTGGATGATGTGCCGAGCTCAGCTGCGATTGGCTTGGTTGTTGAAAACGGCTCACATGTGAAGAGCTACTGCGACTATGTGTGGAACCGCTGTGGTGACCATCCACGGAGTCGCACGAAGGAAACGCCACTCGCACTTGCTCCAGGTCCGGTGCGATCGATCCACTATTGACGGGAGCCTCAGTGAACCGTTTACAGTCGGATGGGTCGCTCCAAAGATTTGGCTGATAGGTGCATCAAGGAAATGACCATCGACCTAAAAAGTACCCTGTGCTGTTCCCGGTTGTTTCATTGTCATCACGATCAAATGTGACCTGTGCTCTCTAGACGCTACCTCCCGACGGGCCATTTCGATTTCTTTAAGGGATTGATGCTGCTTCGCTGCTTCTTGGCGTAGTTGACCCACCGTATGATGCCTGGATGGGTCATGATCTTCTCCAGCGTGTTGTACTCTCGTGCTAGTGTCTTGTTGTTCTCACTCGAGTGGATCTTGCTGTGGCATGGGCGGCAGATCATCACTCCACGATTCAGAAACTCCCGCGTATAGCCCATCTTCAGGTACTTGGCATGCACGTCCCGAGGCGTCAAGTGGTGGAACGTGAGCCGCATCTCTCGTAGGCACATCTCGCACCGCCCTTGGAGGTCCTCATCCTCCCCAGCGTCTGCGACGTCCTCGACCAACACGACCTCTTCCAGCTTGACAACTTGGAGCTTGCCAAATTCAATGAACTCGACCTCAAGTGATAGCCAGTCGGTCGTGCTGTCCGACGTGACATCTTCAATGTGCCGCCTAATGCGCGCAGGATGCCAGTCGCTGTCTTCCTCCAGCACGGCAAGGCAGGTCTTGTCGATTGCATACTCCAAGCGCATGGCATCACGCACAGTGCGCTCCATATCTACCTCATCACTTGATTCGTGGCCATCGACTTCCCCGGTGAGTGCCTTGGCGATCGCGAGACTGAGCTCAGTCAGGCGTGACAGATCCAACCAAGCCACGTCCTCGAGCGACTCAATCAAGAGTGGTGCGAGCGCGGATGCCAAGAGCTCCTCGTTCTCTTCGCGAACTGCAAGGATGAGTTCTTGTACATAATCGACCTCGTCTTGCTTGACTCGCTGCGTAGCGTACGCACGCAGGACACCCGCGACGTCGGCACTCGAATCACCCATAGTGCGTCGATCATCAATGGCGTGCACGGATGAAGCCTGCACTTCACAAGTTTGACCTACACTCCTCAATCCAAAAGTGTGAGTGATGGTTTTTATTGGGTGGGCCCGACACCCCAGAGTCTCATGTGGGCCACCGTCTGGAACTTCCACATACTATAACATGAGTACTGTAACCCTAGGGTTTCGTCCGCCCCATTACTCACGCCGACGCAGCAACATCGACATGCAGTCGTGGCCATTCAGGCGTAATTTTCAGTTGTCTTGTGAACCCTTCACATGGTCTCTCCAACATGACGTCGATGGCCAGTTGCCTCGGTTCTCTCTGTGTCCGGCTTGGGTTTTCTACAGTAGGTGGGAGCTCCACCCAAAAAATTTCAGAACCCTAAAAAACCGCAAACGATCCAGCAATGAACGTTGGTTATTTGTCCTCAGACGTACTTTACGCGTGATTTGTTGCTGTGACGACGACGGCATTCCCCCGTTCTGAACACTTTGTACGTAGTGCGTGGCTCTTGCTTCACGAGCTCATTTGCGAATTCAACCGAAGACTTCCAAGCTCCTTTCCGCGCCCCACACTCTACCACCACCTGCACTGCGTTCCGTGCGACCCATCGCAGGCTAGCAACTTCCTCATCGATAACCACCCTTCACGCCATCCAGCGACCCGTCCGCGAGAGCCGCTGAATGACTGCGAAGGCCTCCTGGACTTTCAACAAGAAATACGCCGTCCTCACCGCATCCCACTAAGCGCGCGCCACCGATCCCGTGTGTCTACTACTACCAGCAAGAACTCTTCCATACACCAACGAAGCAAGCAACAACCTCGATCAGAACCATCCGATCCAACCATTCAAGAATGACCCTGGCCAACGTCCTGCTGGTGAACCACCCAGCGCACGTCGTCCCGGGCTCACACGAGCTCCGCAGCGGCGCGCCGTGGTCACCAACGGCCGCGGCCATCAACACGGTACCCAAGACCCACACCTCGACCGACGATGTCGCCGTCGTCGAGTGCGAGGCTTTGGTGGTGGGATGCGGTGTGGCCGGCAACGCGGCGGCACTGCGGCTGGCTGAGAAAGGGGTCCACGTGACCATGATCTCGGCCGCCGAGCAGCCGTACGAGTCGGCCACCTACTACGCGCAGGGCGGCATCATCTATAAGGGCAAGGACGACTCGCCGCAGCTGCTCGCGTCCGACATCCACCGCGCCGGAGCCGGCGTGTGTGACGACGTCGCGGTGCAGCAGCTGGCGGCCGAGGGCCCCAAGTGGGTCGAAGAGATGCTTCTCGAGCTCTCCCAGGTACCATTCCACCGGGATGAGCACGGTGATCTCGCACTGACGCTCGAGGCGTCGCACAACCGTGCTCGCATCTTGTACAAGGCCGACCACACTGGCAAGGTCATCCAGACCAGCCTCGTGGACACGGTGCGTGCGCACGCACGCATCACACTGCTCACGGGCCGCACCGCCGCGGAGTTGCTGAAGGACGACGAGGGCATCTGCCGTGGCATCATCGCGCTCGCCAAGGCCGACAACTCGGTGCAAGTGTTCCGCTCGGACTTTACCATGCTCGCGACGGGTGGTACTGGTGACCTCTACGTCAACACGTCCAACCCAACGGGTGCCCGTGGTGAGGGCGTCGGCCTGGCTACCCGTGCTGGTGCCAAGCTCAAGAACATGCAGTACGTGCAGTTCCACCCAACCACACTGTACATCCCTGGTGAGCGCCGCTTCCTACTGACCGAGGCTCTGCGTGGCGAGGGTGCCATCCTGCGTGACCGTAGTGGCCGTGCTTTCGCCAAGGACTACCACCCAGACGGAGAGCTGGCTCCGCGTGATGTGGTCGCCCGCACCATCCTCTCGGAGATGGCCAAGCAGAACGAGCCATGCATGTTCTTGGACATCACGCACGAAGGCGCCGAGTGGATCCAGCGTCGCTTCCCGACCATCTACGAACACTGCCTCGCCCACGGTATCGACATGACCAAGCAGGCCGTGCCAGTCGTGCCGGCTGCCCACTACCACTGCGGTGGCATTGAGGTCGATCTTCAGGGCTGTACCAGCATCCCAGGCCTGTACGCTGCCGGCGAGGTCAGCTGCACTGGTCTCCATGGCGCCAACCGCCTGGCGTCCACGTCGCTGCTCGAGGGTCTTGTCTGGGGCTGCAACGCCGCCGATCACTTTTTGACTGTGCGTGACGAGCTTGCCCGCCCGTCCGACGTGCACATCGTCGAGCCAGAGGACCTCTTGGTGGAAAGCCGTGCCCAAGCCGCCTCCCTGAAGTACATCAGCGAGCTCATCTCGTCTCTGCAAAACGTCATGTGGGATTCGTTCGGCCCGCTTCGCTCCAAGGAAGGCATGGAGATCGGTCTCCAGGAGCTGTCGATCCTCGAGCAGCGAGTGGAGCAGCTCTTCACTGAGTGTGCTCTCACCCACGAGACGGCCTCGCTGCGGAACGCGATGGTTGCAGCCAAGGAGATTGCTCTCGCTGCGTCCACTGCGACGCGCTCGGTCGGCACCCACTTCATCATCCCTTCGGTGTGAAGTGCATACCCAAAGTCGCACACCCGTCCGTTCCTGCCACAGCCCAACAGCCTTCATATAGTAGTATTACCTTGAGCCTAGGACCATCGCCGCCGGCGACGCCATAGGTCTCGGATTGGCATTGCATATCTTAACTCAGTATTGACCCTAATAAAGGGACGGTTTCATTTAAGTTCACCTTGCCCCACGTCACACGGGTGAACCTTCTGGAAGGTCAGCCAGGAGTGACATCAGTCAAGAGATCCGAAATGACCGACGCCGCGCAAGTGCAGGTGGAGCTGCCTACTGACACCAAGACGCGCGTCTTCGGCGTGGATCTGGTGCGTACCCATGCATCCTTGCGATCCTCATACATGTACAGTATGATTCACTCAGTGTGTTCTTCTATTATAGGGCGCGCAACGCTGCGTCGTGGCAGCGGCCTCAGGGGACGTCGTGCTCAATGAGCTCGGCGGCATGACCACCGCGACGCTCGTGTCCTTCAAGGGCGAGGAGCGACTCATTGGCGAGGCCGCTGTGCTCTCCTCCAGCACCAACCCAGAGAACAAGGTGGATTACCTGAACCTGCTCCTGGGCAAGGATACCGCCAGTGTGCAGCGCCACCTCGCGCGGCTCCCCGGCCAGCACGCCACGTTCGTGGAGGCTGAAGTCGCCAGTGCTTTGGCCAGCAGCGTGGCTGTCTCGGTCGACTACATGAAGGGCAAGTCGCAGTTCTCGGTCGAGCAGCTCATGGGCATGTTGCTAGGCAAGCTGTCGCAGCAGATGCGCAAGAAGCTGCACGACGACGAGCTCGTGCACGTCAACATCGCCGTGCCTTCGGGCTGGGGCGATGCTGAGACGCGCGCGCTGCAGGTCGCGACCAAGATCGCTGGGATCTCGAGCACTGCACTCGTCACGCGTGGCGTGGCGCTGGCGCGGTGCTACAGCAGCAAGCACCCACTGCCTGCTCCAATGGACAACTCGCAGCCGGCGCCAGTCAAGCACATTGTGATCATGGACATGGGCCACACTTCTACTAGCGTCGCGGCTGTCAAGCTGACCCGTGAGTCGTGCATATTGTACCGGGTACCGAATGTGGGGAAACCGTAGATGTACTGATATGAGTGCATGAATGGTGCAGACGAAGGTGAGACCGTCCTGGCGGAGGCAGGCGACCTGGCATTGGGCTCCGGGGTATGTAGCCGCGATAGAGTTACAGGTGCTCTGGTGAACTGACTGAACGTGGCTCCAGAACTTTGATCTGTACCTGTACGAGCACTTCAAGCGCGAGGTGCAGGACAAGCTCCAGCTGCGCATCAACCACGAAGGCAAGGAAGGCAAGCGCCTGTTGCAGTCGTGCGAAAAGCTCAAGAAGCTGCTCTCCACCATCGGCGAGGCTACTGTCACGGTCGAGAACCTCGTGCCGGACCGCGATTATACGCTCAAGACCACGCGCGACGTGTATGAGAAGCTCTGCGCCGCCGACGTCTCGCGCATTCACGGCCTGTTCACCAAAGTCCTGGCCAATGCCCAGCTCAGTATCAATGGTATCTCATCCGTTGAGATTGTGGGCGGTGGCACACGCATCCCGTTCGTACAGGCGGCGATCCTGAGCGCGTTCGAAGGCCGCGATGCCAGCTTCATCGGCCGCATGTTGGACTCGACCACGTCGGTCGCGGTTGGTGCTGCCCACTTGCCACAGACTGTGGATCAAGACGTGCTTGCTCTCACGGAAGCAGAGCAGGCGGCGCTGGCAACACTCGTGGCCCGCGAGGCTGAGATGCAGGACCACGACACGGAGATCGCGGCGATCGCGCACGAGCGCAACGCGATCGAGGCGTTCGTGTACGAGATGCGATCGAAAGCGGGCACCAAGCACAGTGGCAAGCTGAACAGCAGTGTACTCAACCCTATGCTGGATGCTGCCGAGGACTGGATCTACTCGGAGGAGTCGGAGCACGCGACGCTGGACGCTGTGCGGGCCAAGCACCAGCAGATCCGCCAGGAGATCCAGTCAGCGTGCAGTGACTACTTCCGTGCCGTGCTGGAGGACGAGCGTGCCTTGGAGGCACAGCTGGATGAGGAATCGCGTCGTGCCGAGGTCGAGCGTGAGGTGGAAGGTGGTGGTGACGACCACGACACTCGCAAGCTCAAGAAACCCGAGCGCATGCGACTCGTGGCCAAGAACAAGGAGGAAGGCAACGAGCTGTTCAAAGACGGCAACTTTGCCCACGCCGCGATGCGGTACGTCAAGGCGCTGAGCCACGCGTCCAAATTTTTTGACCTGACGCCGAACGACCAGGAGGAAGTGGACAAGCTCAAGCTCAGTCTGTACCTGAACCTGGCACAGTGCTACCTCAAGCTGGAGCAGTGGCCCAAGGCGATTGCCAACTGCCGCGACGCGCTGGCCATCGACCCAGCCAACCCCAAGGCACTCTACCGTCGTGCCATGGCCTATGAGAAGGAAAAGAATATTGATGCTGCGGTCGCGGACATCAAGCTCGCGCTCAAGCACGCACCCGAGGACAAGGCGATCGCCAAGCTCGATGAAAAGCTCAAGCTGATTCTCAAGCGCCAGGTCGAGAAGGAAAAGAAGATGTGGAGCCGCGCGTTCGCCTAGATGGAAACACGGAGACAAAAAAAAGAATTTTCTTTTTCTCTTTTTTTCTTTTCTTTTCCCAGAAGTATTTGAAGAAAACAAGACGGTAGGAAGTAGTAGTATGCAGTGAACATGGCCAGTGAGCATATCGGGCAGTGGAGTCGCGACACGGCTATCGTTGGGTGGTTGGTGCTGACAGTGATTACAGTATGTACGACCTCTTGGTTACGCGGCGGCGCTGCGCGAGGACGAACACCGGTTGACCCACTTCCGTCGCCGCACCATCGCCAGCGAGAACGCATCCTTCTGCCATGGACCGGAGAACGATGGCGCGTAGATCCAGCCATTGTCGTCGCCCTGCGCGACGTCCAGCGTCCATCCTTCCGCGGTCATACTCTGCGGCACAGGCGGCGCGACCACCTCAAAGCTCTCCGAGCTCACGTTGGAGTCGCCCACGGCGCTCCATCGCTTGCGGTCGTTGGGTAGGAACGTCTCGGTGGTCCATTTCTTCACGATGTGGTAGCGCTGGTTCTCCCACAGCTCGAGGACGCGGTCAGCGTGCTCCAGCGATACTAGCTTGATCTCGAGGAAGACGTAGCTGTGCTTCTTGTGCTTGGCGAACTCGGGTGCGAGGTCCAGCTCATACGATAGCACCTCGGACGCTCCCTTCTTGTCGGCGAACGCTGCCAGCGCCAGCGTCACCGTGCCCAGTTGGTCGTCCTTGTTGAGGCGGTCGTAGTCCCACGCCTGCACTTCAAGCACGCACTCGCGCGGGTTATCAATGGCGAATGTAAACTTCTCGGACGGTTCCCACGTCGGCGAGAGCGTGTCTTTGATGACGGAGGACTTCTGGGTCGTGCGGCCGATTTTGAAGACAAAGTATGGGTCCGACTTCCCTCCCATGTTCATGAACCCGAAGGGGAAGTCGGCTACGGGCAGGTCCTGCGCGCGTACGAGCGTCACCTCCAGCGAGTACATGGTGGTGGTGCTGGTTGGTGGTGATATGCGAGGAGGAGGCAAGCAACGACCCCGGCTTAACCTGAAATGTGCAGACACGAAGAGAGTATTAGTGAGTTGGGTTTGAGGGGCACTGCCCTGTGACATACGAGAAAACGGTAGGAGTGGTGGACAAAGCAAAGGAGAAACTGATTTATGAATCGCTGATTGGCTGAAAAGTGCTTCAGAACAACGTATGATTGGCAAATTTCGAATCATCTCTGTATCCAAGTTGAGCGTGCCCTCTCCCAACTACCATAACTCAGTAGATTGACGCCTGATTTATTAAATAACTGAAATTTTGGGATACACGATCGCCAGTGGCTATAATACTTTAATATTAAAATATAATATTTTAATAAAAATCGCCACACCGACCCACATGAGCCGCCCTTGTGTGTTGGTACCATCCTTCAGCACAACCATGAGCGTGGTGACCTTTCGCGACGTGGCTGCATCCTTGCAGTGCAGTGCCTTGATGTTGTTGGCGTGGCAGAACCAAGCCACACAGTCGCGGCTGGAGTCCACACACGAGGGTGTAGGCTACACCCTACACTGTAGCCTCCGTCCAGCCTGGACGGAGGCTACACCCCCGTGTCTCATACTGAAAATTCCAAGTGTCACAGTCCCGTGACTCACCGTGAGTCTCACGGGCCGAGAGTCGTGCGCTGTGCACTGCACACGGTACCGACTCCCACATCTCCGCGCTACATACGTCCAGTACCTACGGTCCGGGTATCATGGACGAATTGATACCGGTATCATACCACCGGCGATATGTTCACGTTTGTCGTCGAGCAGTGCTCCACATTGAAGAGTTGGATGAGGTATATATGTACCACACCGAGCGGTGTATTTACCCTTAGATGAAGTATTTGGCCTGCATCGATCCTCCATGCCCAGGCAGTACGCGTGTACAGCACGGCGGATGTCCTGGCCGATGTAAATCTCATCAGGAAGCGTATGATCCACTCGTCATGAAGTGCTGCCTTGCTACCACCAAGAAACCAACAGTAATTCGCCAAGAATCGTATTGACCCTGGGTGAGATATGCAACAGACTCACACCGTGAAGCCGGGTGCGTCACACGGCTTCAGTAGTACAGTAGTAACTCCCGAAGTATACTGTGACCTTTTACTTTGTTGAAACCGTGTCTCTCCCCCAAACACAGCCAGATCGCGAAATGGCACGCGACGTCATGGGGAAACTCGGTCACTCGCAGCCTCCGCAACTGACATGGCGCGCCCCATCCGATCTGAAATGGACACAATGTGCATCGAAGCGTCGCTGCCTTCAGGCTTAATCAACGCGCAAGCGACGGATTGACGCTTATGCCTGATGAAGCAGTTTGAAGGCTGGAGAGCTCTTCACATTGAAGCTGTTCAATGAGCGATCTCGCCTCTGCCGTCCTCATTACCGGTTACAACAGGCGATTCGAGAAGACTCATTTTTACTCTCATGTAGCGGTAGTGGTGGGGTGCAAGCTCGCGCTCGCGACGCGGCGCGTGTGGCGCACGTGGTGGGTTGGGGTGGGAAAGGGACCGGGGATATAAGAGTTGCCTTGGGACCACCGAACCGATCCCCCATTCAACCAGCTGCCAATCAGAGCAGCCGTCGCGCTCCGGGGATTTTCGCGCCGTCTCGCGGATGCCCTTCACTCACTGTTGCTGCTGTGCTCGTCACAACTGATCATTCGAAAACGAAAACAAAAAACGAAAACGACCCACGACCCACGACGCCTGTCGCGAGTTTTCTTTTTCTTCTTTGTTTTTTCGGTTCGGTCGGTTGGTTTTTTCGAGTGTCGACGCTTTTCGAGAACAGCGCGCGTCGCTCGCCACCGTCTCGTCGCGACATGCAATGGCCAATTCGCCACTGCGAGAGAACGAGCTGCTCGACGAGCGATTCTGACAACTGATTGAAAGCTTCTGACCAGCAAGCAACAACAGCAGAGTAGCAACAGCAGTAGGACCGCGCGTTGGTACCTGGGACGAGTCGCGGCGCCGCCCCCTAGTGGTGCATTGTCCAGCAGCACTCATTTTCGCATTCTTCCGACGCCACAAGCTTCAGCATATTCAAGCACGATGAGCACCAAGAAGCCCCGCAGCCGATTCCCGCGCAGCGCACTGGAGATGCCCTCCGATGCGCCATCGCAGCCTAGTAATGAGCTCAACCATGGTACAATCTCGACCGACGACACGATCTCGGACTCGTCCAATACCGAGTCGGACAGAGACGCCGACGACGATGACCACGACATGGACAGCGGCTTCCACTCGACCGACTCGTCGACCAAGGACGGCGCCCGCAAGTGCAGTGAAGACGGTTGTGAGGGCCAAGCGCGAAGTCGAGGTCGATGCCCAGCACACGGCGGTGGCACGCGATGCTCGACTCCTGGCTGCGCCAAGCACGTCGTCAGTGGTGGCAAGTGCGTCGCACACGGCGGGGGTCGTCGATGCAAAGCCGACGACTGTATGAGCAGCGCGGTTAGCCGCGGTCTCTGTGTTCTCCACGGCGGCGGTCGCAAATGCAAGCACGCCGGCTGTGACAAGCACGTGGCCTCTGGAGGATTGTGCCGTGCCCATGGCGGCGGGCGACGCTGCAAGATGGCTGGTTGCATCAGCAGCGCACAAAGTCGCGGGCTGTGTTACGTCCACGGCGGTGGCGGCCGCTGTCAGATGCAAGGGTGCAGTTCAAGTGCCAAGAAGGGTGGATACTGTATCGCCCACGGGGGTGGCCATCGCTGTGGCATGCCTGGGTGCACGTCAAGTGCGGTGAGCGGCGATCTGTGTCGTGCGCATGGTGGGGGCAAGCGGTGCAGTGTGGCGGGCTGTAAGAGTAGTGCCAAGACTGGTGGTCTCTGCATCGCCCACGGTGGTGGCAAGCGCTGCATGGTCAGTGGCTGCAAGAGCAGCGCGCAGCGGATGGGTCTGTGCAAGGCCCACGGCGGTGGTCGCAAGTGCAGCGTCGAAGGCTGCTGCAACAGTGCCGTCAGTCGCAGCAAGTGCATCGCTCATGGCGGAGGCAAACGCTGCGTCTACGAAGGGTGTACGACCACGGCTCGCAAGGGCGGCTATTGCTTCGCCCATGGCGGACGAAGCAACTCGATTAGCTCCCAGTGCAGTGCCGGAGCATCCAGTAACCACTCGACTCCTCATCTCATGCCTCTGGTCACTAGCGCGAGTGCGGATACGCATCTCTCTCCTCTCCGTCCACTTCGCCTAAGTTGTTCTGGCCCGTTGCCACCCGTTCGCATGCTGACATCATTGTCATTGATGAAAGAGGACGCACTTCGGTTCGAAGAGTCACCCGCGTGCAGTGGTCACGGTTCGTGGGGCTCCCCAGCCAGTCTTGTGCCGCTGCTGCGCACCCCCATGCGTGCAATGTGGGGTGCTGGCACCCCCATTCCATCCCCCGTCGTGTCAATCGCGACGCGCGAGCAAGTCGAGATGTCACCGACCTTTAAGCCGCCAGGGTACTCGTGGCGTGTACTTCAAGAAACGATTCGTCGAGAATCCAAAGACTACGGTCTGATGGACGACGATGAAGAAGATGAAGAAGAAGATGGTGAAGGTGTGGGCCACAAGCCACCATCGTTCGCCCAGTGCATCGTGAAGAAAGGAGACCCGGGCGATGTCTCGATGGAGATGGATCCATCGGAATCGAAGGCAGCTGAGCCAGCGAGCGACTCTGGTGGATCCGACAAATCGAAGACGGCGTTCAGCATGCTCATCTCTGCCGTACTGTGCAAGTAACTTAGCCTCCCTTTATTGTACGTATTTAACAGCCCAATCCAAGCGGAAGTCCACCTCCAAAGATTCTCGACGTTGTTGCTGTTGACACAACAGTGTTGACACAAAGATATATGTAGCCATGTTGCGCATCCGGGTTTTATAGAAACCGTTGCACGTGAACTCTTCTAAAACCGTTTCATTGGTGAATGCGTGGTTGTTTCGTGAATGCGAATGCAGTGAAGAAGCAGTGACTCCCGACTCGCTCATTCGCGGTGAACTGTGTCGACTACGACAATTGCTGGCCGACAAGAGAATGGTGCTGACTGCCTGGGAGGTAAGCGCCAATAGCGTTGCTTCTGTTGTGTTCATGTCGCTTAGTCAACCAACGTGAATGCACCCAAGAACTACCAAGTGGCGTTGGCCAAGCACCCGCTTCGGTACGATCACATGCGTGAAATAGCGCAGAACAAAGGCTTACTATTAATATGCAGAACCAAGTCGATTACATCGGGATGCGTTGGTGCGCTTGGTGAAGTCATTGGTGTGTTGTTCTCTCGTTTGTGTTGGTTCATGCAAGACGTGCGACACTGACCTATGCGGACCATGCACCAGGCCACTTGATCAAGACGAAGACGCTGCGGGTGCAGTACCTTCCATAGTATCTCGATTGGACGCATGCACTCTGACTCAAGTGTTCGCGTGGCTAGGGGCTGTCGCTGCGCCAAGCACTCGCGTTCTTTGTCTACGGGTAACCAGCATTCGTGTACGTATTGCTACAACCTCACAGCTATCTGACCGCGTGGTGAATGACAGAGCCGTCGTCAATGGACCCGTGTTCCACTACTGGTACATGTTTCTCGAGAAGCAAAAGATGACCAAGCAGAAGCTGGTGCGTGGCTAGAAAGTTTCCTTGCTTCGAGGATCGAGCAACGGACTGACAGGCCATCTTGATCGATCTCAGACGCCCAACAAGAAGCTCCTACTCGATCGCCTCGTCTTCACGCCTCCGTTCTTGGCCTTCACGCTGTTTTCGGTGCGTGCTGTGCTCGATTATGTTTGACTTATCGTGCTCATGAACCTGATGACCCGTGGCGTCAGCTTGGTGTACTGCGCGGTTCCAGTGCGAAAGCCTCCCGTGAGACGCTACGCAACATCTATTGGGGTGCTCTGAAAATGAACTGGCGAGTGTGGACTGTCACGCAGTGGCTATCGTTCCACTACGTGCCTCCACACCTCCGCGTCCTCTGGGGTAAGTCGAGAATTAGACGACGTCCTTTTTCCAAACCTCACTCTATGAAACCTGCTATGGTTACAGGCAACTGCATCGCGCTGTGGTGGAATGTGTACCTCTCGCTCACCCAGAGCTAGTGTCTGTCCCAGATGCAATGCCGCGTGATCTCATGGTGGGCCGCCACGACAAGAACTTTCAAGCTTGCTCTGATGGGGCAGTTTCAGATGGGTTCACAATCGACCTTCACTCACACACCTCCCATTCTGCATTTTTACGTGTTGGACCATGAATCATCTTGACAAGGTCATTATATTATACAGGTTTTGATGCCTTCCTGTCACTATTGGGAGGGATGCAATCGCTGGACATTCGCTCTTTGGGAGAGTGCATGGAACAGCACACACACACTCACTCACATTCACTTGTGACCCTGGGCATCCTTTCGCCTCCCCGAGAAGAGAGACCGATCGACGCCTTGCCATTTCTCCATCGAGCCCGCCGCACACCTGAGCCCCTCGTTTGGGCTCCTTCGTGAGCGCGTGAGAAGGGTGCGCTGGGTGCACCGCCCGTCAGTGAAGAGCTACAGCCCATCCACACACAATGAACCAGACCCATTCCGCAGCGAAGAGACGCACCGCCGACGTGCCGTCGCTCACGCAGTTGTGCATCAATGAACTGGCGGTGAGCGCGCCACCTCGCGCCCTTGTGAGCGTGCTTCGGTATGTGAAACGCATCATTTTGAGCACTGAGTGGCGTGGGCATGTTGCTAACCTTCCATGGATTCTGATCGCACCAGACGACTGCCAGAGGAGCTGGTCATGGACGTGCTCAAGCGCATGGTGATCACCAACTCGATCACGGACGACCGACTCGCGACCTTCTTCACCAGTGCGCGCCTCGTGCTCCATCTTCAGGGCTGTACAAGCATTCGTAACTCGATCCTTCGGCAGATCCCCCTACTGTGTCCTCAGCTGGTATGTGCACTCCTCACGCATCTGCCCACGATTCCTTCGATACCGATTCGCTGATCAATTCATCGCTACATTTCATAGCGCTGTTTGGATCTCTCGAGCTGTGCGCAAGTCAACAACACGGTCGTCCGCGCTGTGCTCCACGGATGCCCATCCCTCCAAGTGCTGCGTCTCGACGGCTGCCGCCACATCACTGACGCTGCGTTCCAGCCTGATTACTCGCCAGCCTTCGCGTTGCGCGCCTGCGCGACGCTCCAGACCATCAGCTTTGCCCGATGTTCCCAGCTCACGGCCGATCTTGTGCTGTACTTGGTGCTCACGTGTCGCGAGCTCATCGACGTCAACTTTTCACGGTGCAAACGCATCCCCAGCGAGGCCATCCATCAACTCTTGGTGGCATCTCCAAACCTTCAGCGGCTCACGCTGTCGTTCATGGATATTGATGACGCCGTGTTCCTACCCGCCACGTCGACCTCGACGCCATCGCAGCGACCGGCGTTGCCGCGTGGCCTGCGCTGTATAGACCTCGCCCAGTCGCGTGTGACGGACCGCGCGGTGCATGCTCTGGTGTTGCAGTGTCGATACCTCGAAGAGGTGAAGCTGAGCCACTGTATGGAGATCACGGACACGGGAGTGGAGGCGCTGGTGAGCATGTGTCCGCGGATAAGATCACTCGACCTCAACAACTGCGGACTGGTGACGGACCGCGGGGTGGCTTCCATTGGCGTGTACGGCTCACAACTCCAGTCAGTCAACCTCTCGTGGTGCTTCAACATGACCGACAAGGGCGTGGTGGACTTGGTGCGTGGTTGCGAGAAGCTGCGGCTGCTCAAGCTGGTGTGGTGTACCCAGGTCACAGATGTCACGGTGAGCGCGATCTCGTCCAGGAAGAACAGCATCACATTGCATGTGACAGGGTGCAAGGCCATCACGCAACCGGCGATCGCCAAAGCCAAAGCCGCCGGCACCATCGTGGTTGGTCTCTGACGTGCGTTTATTGTCGCCACGGAGACTGCTGTCTTTAACTTATTTACTAAATCGAAAAAAAAACTATTGATTATCCTAGTATTAGCAAGTGTAGCTATTACAGCGTCTTTGATTTCCTCAGGAGAGGGGCCTGGCCGGAGCGACTTCGTGGTCGGTGTAACGGAGCTGCTACGTCAGCCACGACGTGGCCAGACCAGTAGTAGAAGAACCCCATCACAGCAACCACCCCCCAGAGCGACCACAACGTCCGCAGATGGTAGAACGCAAAGGCGAACATGAGCATAGCGATGATCTTGAGCTGGGCGCGTGTGACGTCATCGAGGCTGCAGAGCAACGCCACCAGCGAGTCCGGGACGGTCGATACGCATGCGTACAGCGCAAAGACGACTGCTCCGAAAGCCGCTAGCAACAGTACTGCGGTGAAGTGGCGCGCCACGATGCGCACCTCCTCGTGCGTGTTCCAAAACTCCCATCCACGCTCAATCACGATGCTTCCATACTCGCTCACGACGGCGTAGACCTCAGCCACCACCTGCGCGATCTCACTGTACACTTGGGCAAGCCACGCGACGATATCCGCTAGGTATAACTTGTACAAGACGGCACACTCGCCGTACACTGCTTGGCACTTGGATCGAAAGGATCCCCACGACGCCGCCAAGGAGTCTACGGCACCGGTGACCGCCGACTGGAGCTGTGGGATGAGGACATGCACTTGGTCGTCAAGCTCCTTGAGCTTCTTGGCCGCTGCATTCAGCGCGGTGGCGTGGTACATGTGAACCTGGTCAAGGTACGATGGCTCGGTTCTCTTTTTCGGAGTGTCGCCATCTTCGATTGCCTTCATGGACTCTGCGGGACTCTCGGCGCATTGACCGGTCGGGTCACATTGGTCCAACGACGCTGCCGAGTGTACTTGCACCGAATCGATCTCCACGTATACACTCTCCGTGACACTGATCTCAATGGTAGAGTCGTCGATTACCTTCTCTATCTTGGTGTGTGGCTCCACGAACACCACCGCGCACACGATGAGGACCACAGCGAGTGCGACGTTGAGCACTCTTGCGCCGCATCTTGAGCTCATCTTGGTTTTGAATCAAAACTTTTGACTGTGAGTGCACACTGACGAGGTCCCTTCCATACTCGATCCTGAACCTGTACTATCTGATATTCGGCAAACTATCGAAAATTACAGAATATAGACGTGACGACGTGTTGAACAGAGGTGGCAAGCCACAAGAGCTCACCTAGCAGCGAGCATGTCGTGGCGGCGATTCGACTTCAATCTCAAGGGCGTGGAGGGCATCCAGGAGCGCACAATCGGCGGCGGCGTGGTCACGCTCGTCAGCTTCCTCTTTGTCGTGTTCCTGCTGCTCTCCGAGCTCTCGGTCTGGTGGACCGTCGAGGTCACCCACCGCATGCACGTTGACAGTACCTCGGTTGGTCCCCCTTCTCTCTCACTTTTTCTCTCTCTCGGACACGTGCATCGTGCGCATGCCTCTAACATGATACATTCTGTGTGTGTGTCTCCTTCAACTCACAGCAAGATTCGCCCATCACGGTGGACGTCGACATTGTCTTTCTCCATGAGAAATGCTCAGGTACCTACCTACCTACCTATACCTCTCCGCGTCAACGATGGAACCTCTCTTTCCTAACTGTCTCTCCTCATGTCCACAGAGGTGGCGATGGACGTGAGCGATGCCAAGGGCAACAAGGACATCATGATCGGTGACAATGTGATCAAGGTCCCGTACGGCGACGACGGCTGCCAGTTCCTCGGCTCGGTCATGGTCAAGAAGGTCGCGGGCGACATCTCGTTCGCCCACGAAGGCTCGCTCAACATCTTCTCCTTCCACGAATTCCTCAACTTTAACGCGAGCCACCACATCAACCGGCTCACGTTCGGCCCCAAGATCCCGAACATGGAGACGCCGCTCGTCGACGTCAACAAGCTCATCGTGAACAATGGTAATATGAGTGATTGCATTGGAATCGCACTACACCGAAGGTATCAGTTCCTAACCACCACGTTGCTTGGCTCTATGCTACCTGTAGTCGCGACGTACAAGTACTTTATCAACATCGTGCCCAGCAAGTACATCTCGTACAGCGGCAGCGAGGTGTCAACGTTCCAGTACTCGTCCACCGAGCACGAGGCCAAGGCGGGCAACCGCCGCGGTGAGATCTCGTTCCCGGGCGTGATCTTCTCGTACGAGTTCTCGCCCATCGCCGTCGAGTACATCGAGCACAAGGCTTCGTTTTTGCAGTTTATCACGAGCTCGAGCGCGATCGTCGGCGGCGTCTTCGCCGTTGCGCGCATGATCGACGGTGCGATCTACAGCGTCTCCAAGAAGATCGACTAGAGAGGCCACACACACGATGTGTGATTCAATGTCATGAACCCAGTGGACCACTAGTATTGTGTTATGTGCTATGCTTTATTGTACAGGGTAGTGGCGGTGGCTAGACGGGCAAGTCGCTGGCGTCGGTGAGCGAATGTGTCTTCTGGATCTGCTCCTTGAGTTCTGTGGACAGATCGCTCAGGATCGACTCGACGTGAATCTCCGGTAGCGATGCAAGCACCAGCATGATATCACCGGCGATCTCCCGCGTCGAGCTCTCCCTCTGCGCAGTGGACTCGTACTTGATCGACGCGTGGGCGGCGGTGGTCTTTTGAATCACTCGAAGCACGGCGCCAGCGTCCACCATCCCGTGTGCATACAGCCGCGCGACCGCACTGATGTATGTCTGGAAGAGGTGGATCCCGGATTCCTCGCATTCACGTCGGCGGTAGGACTCGATCAAGATGCCTGCCTTGGTGAGGCGGTTCGCACTGCGGACGTGGTTGCGGATCACATCGTGAATCAGCACCATTGAGACGCCGTACTTTTCAGGCTGGCGCAGCAGATCCATGCCGAGGTCAATGTCACCCTGACCGTTGTCGCCCACGAACACGAAGCGGTGCTCGGAGAAGAGTCGTCGGAAGTTTTCAAAGTTCTGCCATAGCATCAGGAGAGAACGGTGAACCTCAATGCCTGGCACTCATCTGAGCTGACAATACATTTGCTCTCACCTCCAGTTTGCCAGCAGAGATTCTCCTCGGTCCAAGCACGGCGTCCGACAAGCGGCCCATTAGCACTAGGCACAGTATCAAACACGTCAGTAATCGTGGCGGGTGGCTTCGTGAACTGGCATCACTCACGGTTAAAGTGGAAAAAGCCACTCGCCCTTAGTTGGTGAATAGACCGTCGTCGCATGATCTCGGGTCGCGCCGTGAGGAACGTCATGCGAGATCGCACGCCTCCATCACTGTCGTCGCTTGATTGCAGCACCTCCTCCACGAACTGGTGCACGCCAGGGTAGACGGTGAGGTCCGGGTACCGCGTGTCAAAGAGTACCGAGATCATCGTGTCGTCAATGTCGCTATGGTATCCAGGCCACAGTCAGTACCGTGTTCCAATAGTAGCAACAGGGATGCACGTTTGCCTTACCAGATCAGCTTGACCGGCTGCACAAAATCTGGTGAGTTGAGTACCTCGGCGGCTTCTCGCTCGAGGTGTTCCACGATCGCGATGCGCACGCACGAGAATCGAATGTGCTGATACACCAGCCGGTAAATGGACAAGTGCCGCTCCAGTTCGTTCTTGAGATGGACGCAGTCGATGCCCGTGGTCACATGGAAGCAGCTCTGCACACACTCGGCGACGCCTTGGAACTTGACGTATCGATGGAGCATCTTGATGATCACGGCGAGCGTCGCCGGCGAGAGCGTGTGCAGCGGCAGCTTGCGCTGGCAGTACTGTGCAAAGTGCTGCGCTTTGATGTCCGAGTTCACGAGCCGAGTCGCGTAGATGAACTGGATGATCTCCTCGATCTCGCTCGTTTCTGTGCATTCCATCAGCCGCGCCACTGAATCCGAGTACATGATCGTCTGCCCGGTTCGCGGACCGGCGGGCGCGTGCTTGGAGTCTGCGAGCAATCGCTCGCGCTCGGCATAGGACGATGGAGTGAGGTAGTGGCGAGGAGACTTGAAGACCCCCGTGAGTAGGCGCCACGGATCCACGCCCTTGTAGACAAGGATGATCCACAGCACGGTGAGAATTAGAAGCAGCGTGATCAGCGCCGGTGCGAGGTCCATCATCTAGGCGATTCGCGCTACAGTATAGTGGCAGCAGTGCGTCTACGTTGTATGTAGGTAGAGATGCCGGACGAGCCTGCTGTCGAGACCGTTGTCGGGGCGACTTCCTACTGTATCCACGCAAAGCCAAGAGAGAGAGAGAGAGAGCGTTTGTTGGCTTGTCAACTGGAAGACCTCTTCGCTGATCAGATGGCGGTCGATCACGTAATCTTCCTCATAATCGAGAAACCAAATGTGGTAATTTCGATTATTCTTGATGAAGAATCGACTCTGTCTTCCAAACAAAAAGTGAAATTCACAAAATTCACAAACCAGAAAAATGGAAAACAATTTTTCTTCAAGTGTCTGCGACATGTGCCTGGGATGCAAATCAAATCACAAAATGCGTTTGCTTTCGTCCAGCGCGTCTTCAATGACCAGGAGCCTCGCGACCGCGGGAGGTAAATGGGAAACAAGCGCGCTCGCTTCGGAGCTCGGCATGGCCATCAGTAGATCCATGACTTCCTCCGCGAATTCGCGCGCTGCTCTCTCCTGTTGATCGGTGCGGTCGAACGGGATCGCTCGAAACGCCATTGAAGCCGCTCGAGCAACGCGCACTACTGCATCTATCGGCAACAACTGGAGTTGATGAAGATGCAATGCGGCGCCAACGTAGGTTCGATAGTAGCGAATGAAGGTGGACGCGTTTGTGGATACTGGCGGATGAATGACTCGGACGTCATTCACTAGAACTGCGACTACGCCGTACGCTCGCGGATCGCGCAGGAGCTCCCGACCCAACGCGTTTTCGTCGTTGACATTCTTACCAATGTAGACGAAGTCACACTCGCAGAACAAGCGACGGTAGAAGACGATAGCCTGGAGACATGCATTTTTACGATGCCGGCTCAGATGAGTAGCTGGTATCCCTGCACGTACTTTGAGGTTGTGCTGGAGTACTGTGTTTGTTGTGCTGATCAGATCGACGACGCCCCTGCCAATCACTGCTCACATGAACAGAGGTAAGACATGTACTGCGGATGCAGCATGTCCAGAAGTAACGTACGTGTGTATTGCTCGAAACCACTGGACTCGAGCTCCTTCTCGGCCTGGTGTCGCCACACATCAACCCGGCTGGTAAAGAACACCGGTCGATGATCTCTAGTATCGAGGAAGACGCGAGAACCACCCACACCCCTTGAACTCAGCACCTCTTTTGCGAACTGTTGGACACCTGGGTACACTGTCAATGTTGGATAACGTTGGTCCTGGGCAACAGCGAACAGCGTTTCATCTAGCTCACTGCAAACATTGTCGTTAGTGCACAGCAATGTTAGAGCCACAGCAAGAGCGTCACTAACGAGAGGAGTTTCAGTGGCGGGTGAAAACCCGACATCACACGAAGCGCCTGAGCCTGCTGCTCCAAGTGCACGAGAATGCTTTCCCGATGCAGCTGTGAGTGGATGCGACGGTAGATCACATCGTACAACGGTACACGCTTCTCAATCTCGTTCTTGAGTCGCAGCAGGTCGCTTGTCGTCTCCCCTCGGAAGCAGTCGCTGATAAACTGTGCAACCACGTCGTTCGAGGCAAACTTGTGCAAGCCGACAATGAGACTCGCGACGTTATTGACGGTCACCGCTGCAAAGTCTAGGTGGCCGTCGCACAGTGCGACGAACTGACTTGCTTTTGTGGAGGATGTAAACATCCACTCAAGCGCTGATCCAGGGAGGAGATGATTCACATCCCTCGTAGCTCGAGCACACGCCAGTGAATTCAGGAGACTTTCGAAGTCGTGGGCGTGGCCCGAGTAATAAATAGTACACTGATCCAAAGTATGCGTGTTTCAGCCCGTATATTCATCAAAGAGCGAACAGTAAAGAACCTACCGATGGGAGAGAGCTGTGGGAGGAGTTCATCGGTTTCGCCGTCATTGTAGTCCTCGTCGTAGGCCATCGGTTGACGAGACAAGCAGCCTAGCGGGCAGAGCCATCTCGAGGCGACGAGCGCGGCTGCGAGAGCGGCGACGCACAGCACCGGTAATAGTGCCCACGTCGTCGTTTCCATCCACATCTCAAGTCTCGAGCAAGCACTGCAAGTGTTTTGGCGGCAGAGTCGTCCCAAGAATCGACGCCATCCGACTCCAAGAACAAATGGCTACCTTTTCATGTCAAGAATGTTGATCGATGTTGGCCGGGCCGAGATGGATCTCGATTGGCGACCCGTCAAACCCACGACCCGTCAAGCCCACCTTGTTGAAGTACACTATAATAGAATCCTGTGGCTCCAAGTTGAACCGCACGCGACGCTTCTCACCTGCCACCTCTCGGACCGCACGCGACGCTTCTCACCTGCCACCTCTCGGACCGCAGCGACGCTTAGTCCGGCTTGCAACTTGGTGAACTGTGTGCCAACCAGATCCTTGGTTAGCACGTCCGCTACCATGTCTCCTGTCGGGCAGTACTCCACAGCGAAGTAGTTCTTGTCCACCAGGTCCTTGATCTTGTGATACTTGATGTCCACGCCTCGGATTTTGTACGTCCATCCAGTGTTGTTGATCGCAGCAATGGTTGTCTGGTTGTCCTGGAAGAACACGATCCCTGCATGCTTGACCTTCAACTCCTTGCACAGGTTGATGGCCCATACAATGTCCGTTGCGCAGATGCTCGCAGCAACGAACTCGGCACTGCACGTGTCATCCACTGCGACAGTCTGGCCCTTGCTCCGATAAAGGAACGTGCACCCGTTGACTTGAAGGCAGAATCCGGTCACCGATCGGCGTGTTGATTTACACGCAGCAAAGTCTGCATCCGCATACGCCACGATCTGCACTTCTTACCTACTGCTCACCTCGTACACCAGGCCAAGATTCAGTGTACCCTTGAGGTACCTGAGGACCCGCTTGGCCATCACGAAGTGCTCTCTCGTGTAACAGTTTGCATACTTGCCGAGGACTCGCACCGCGTTAGCAATGTCTGGCTGCGTTCCAGTCACGAGGTACTGGAGCGAACCCACGATCGCCCGATACGGGATCTCTGGGTCGTTCACCTCTGGTCCATACGGCTTCTCTGGTGCAACCACTGAGCCCATCGCCGGGTTCGCTGGCAAGACCACTGCGTTGCTGTCGGTCATGCCGAACATCTCCAACACTTGCTTGATGTACGCGGTCTGTAACATCTTCACCACACGTCCTGGCTCATACCTTATCTTCAGGCCCAGTACATGCCGCACTGACCCGAGGTTCTTCACCTCAAAGCCTTGACTGTAACGGGGCGTTCCCTGTTATCGCACCCTCGCGCAGAGTCTGGAGCTTCCTGTGCTCCTTGGTCGCTCTCCTAGCAACATGACCCGGCCGATGTAAATGATAGACTGACTGCATTTAGTGTGGTTATGATTGGGCAGGATAACCCCTGAGAACCGATAGATCTCGGTTCCCCCTATCTCCTAAATCTAATACACCTGAGTCACTACTTAGGGTAACTAGTCACCATAACCTATCCTATGTAGTCCACACTAAATGTACCCTGGGTGTGAACCCGGTTACGTACCATACCCGTGTACCCCGCTACACCCCCTCCACCCAAATGGTGGACCCCCTGGTAACCCCATAACCCTCCTATGATGGAGGGAGATTTCCGAGACGGGGAAGAGAGAAGCAGACCGCGACTACGCGGTGGTCGAGCGCGACCTGTGAGAACGCTCACACTCTAACGGCATCCGCATGGCGTTCGAGCACATACCTGAAGTCCACTACGACGAAACAACGCCTCCGACACCGGCGGTGGAACAGAAGCGAACGCTGACACCAGCGAAGTATCGCGCGGCGGTGGCCGCAGCGGCGAAGGAGGAGGCGCCAAGTGACCTGAGGCCAAGCGGCCGCCAAGCCCCTCGGCCGAGGCCAAGCCCTCCTCGCCGGTCAAGCGCAAGCGGCCTAACGCGGACGACCTATTCGCCTCTTCGGACGAGGGGGGGGAAGAGAGCGACTACTCGTCGCGATCGACGCACTCGTCCAAGTATCGACGTCGATACTCATCGCCAGACGAGCGTGGCCGCTCACCATCGCTGCAGCGCGATCAGGATTGCTCACCTAAGCGCAGCCCCGCGAAGACGGCACGGCGCGACCGCCAAGCCAGGGAGCGAAGTCGCTCGCGCTCACCAAGCTCCGTGTGCCAGCGAACGGCGGCCCCACGCACGAGTGCTCGTGCCCAACCTCGCTCACCCACGGGCGACGCCGACCACGGCGACACCCGCCGTGAACTCGACGAGGACAGGGTGTACGAGTTTCACCCTGAGCGCATCAAGATGACGCCTGCAGAGGCGATGACAGCAGTGCCCTTCACTCGCGAGCAGTGGCTTGCATGGGCCAATACGTGCGTGCAGCAGCAACGCCAGCGGCACACGCTGAAGGGGATTCCCTACGTGCTCGAGGGCTACGCGG